>VKOC01031917.1:0-11695 GCA_009364415.1 Spea multiplicata
TTTTTTTTTTTTTTTTTTTTTTTTTTTTTTTTTTTTTTGCCGGGTCGCGCGGCATGCGGCTGACAATGAAGGTTTTTCCATTAAAGTCCTGGGTTACTATGGTTTCTATGGTAACAGCTTTCCAGAGGCCTTGTTCACCGTTAAACCTTTGATCTCTCAGAATTCTCACTTCGTTATCCCTCTAACATTTACAAACATGGAGGCAAAAGAGGAGGAGGGGGGGTAATTTTGGACATAAAAACTTTACTCTTCTCCCAAAGAAACCAACTGTGAATGAATTGATCTGAACACGCTTTCCCCATAAATCTTACGGCAGCTCCTTGGCCGGCATCTTATTTGTCCTCCTCTTTTTATTTTGTTCCTTTTCATTGCCTTCCAATGCACGGGCGGCGATGTCGTACTTGTTGCAAACCATTGAACATCGGAAAGAACCAACTCTTTAATTACCGTGAATTACTTGGCTCTCCAAAACTCCTCCTTACTCTCTTCCAAGTTGCCATGGAAACCATTCACAGAAAATTTTTTTAAAAAAAAATAATCAGACCTGCTGGGTCAGCCTTGGCTTCCCAATGGCCTATTTAAGGGAACTTATTAAAATATGGCACACGCGATAAGGGAGAGTAAATGCGGGAACAACACCGAGCAAATCCGGGAATTTGTTGGCAGCCGTACGAATGAGAGCGAGATTGCCTTCCATTAAAAATGTTTTCTCCTTTTGGAACGAAATAAAATATAATACGGTCCAAGGGATTTCAATATTTGTCCTGTAAACGTCCAACATCTTCTGATGTCAGCAGTTCCATAATAAAAACGTTAAAATGCGGGTGATTTCCTTTAGGAAAATTAAGGATTTTTTCCAATCGTCGGTATTAACAGTAATGAGATCGTTAAATGATAGGGAGCTTATATAATATACATTGCAGCGTACTTTAAGGCATATGATAGGTAAGCACCCCCTTTAAATAAATGTTCTTACCCTCTTGAAAAAGCATGGAGGGGTTTGGCAGAAAACCCCCTATGCATTTGCCCCCTTTTCTGCCCCTAGCTCTTCGGCTAGCAGGAGATGTGTTCGGCCATCACCAGTTCTGGCTTGAGTGGGAGTTCCAGGGGGTCTAATGACTTTTCTGCCATTGATTGGCTTCAGGCAGCCAAAATTGGCACAAAAACCAGAAAAGGGGAGGCCGGCGCACTGCAGGTCTGGAGCTACAGCTTCTCCTAAAGGCAAGATATTCCATTATTTTTGGTTTTCTTTTAGTAAACGAATGCCTAAAGCCTAAAAATCTAGTTATGTTAATGAAACGGTTCCATCTTGCTGACAATGTCTATCATATCCTAAATACGTTCTGTATTGTTCTTAGTATCGCCTGGTGGTCCACCTCAGTAGGTCCTGTGAGCCACGCTTTGAGACCTACTCAACCAAAGGTCATGACTGCCATAATATTGACCTTTCATATGAGGTTAGACAAAGTTTCACTTTTCCATTAGTTTGACCAAATATATGTTCAAGTACAGAGTGGCAGAAAATATGAATTATTGAGGAGGTTTGAAGACCAGGCCATCATAAACTCTACTTTGGAACAGCTGTGAACCAGACATTCATTCTTTCCTAGTTAAGTTTGTCTGTATATGACCATCTATAGAAAGCTATAAATAAACACACAAGAAAAACAAAAAAATAAAATAAAAAAAGTTCAAAAAAATGGAGAAAGGAGAGACGTAGAGATGGGATTCATTCCAAAAGAAACTTTGATTAGAGAAAAAGAGAGATGAAAACATCGTAGTTTGTTTAAACTTGAAAGAGGTTCGGTTATTGAGCTTATACAGATTCTGCGTTCAAACGCAAAGTCTGATCAGAGAGAAAATACATAAAACGAATGGAAAGATGTGGTGTGTTAGAACCTAAACCTGGATCAGAGAGTGGAAACGTGTGCAGAGCTTATCATTTGGAGGGGGGGGGGCTCGTTGGGATCAGGGAGACCTGATAATAGAATGCGTTTCAGGAATGGAATAATAAAGTAACGGTTGATCCAGAGGAAGACAAAACCCCCCACGTTAAAGCGACTACTAATTGTGCCTCACTGGGTCAACAGTCTATAACTAATCGTGTCCTTATAACCCATTATATCCCTGTGTATTCTTTTTTACAATAAATAAATAAATAATTCAGCCCAATTTCAAAGACATCAATTGAATTCCATGGCACAAACACCGTAGGATATAGTAAGTCGTATCAGAGACACGTAAGAGATTTTATGCAGGAAAGGCAGCAAAGTGCATCTGTTTTATTAAAGATTAGTTATTAGCCCACAGCTGCCATGATGCTCATCCATAATAAATGAAGGGATTTCCATTTATTTGTCTGCGCTGAGCTTTTGATCTATACATTTTACCATCGGCTTACCAATCTTAATAGGTGAGGGAACATTTTTCTGCCTCGATTTTTTCTTATGTTTACAAAATCTCAAACACTACAGCACACAAGGGCCATTGCAAGCAATCTTCTTTAAACTGTACCTGCCACTTCATGTGATGGGAATTTGACCCATACACTGAGGTAGCTGATTTGCTAGCTGGTTTATAGCCCAAAATTATACTGTTATATGCATTGTTTTATTTTCCATTGTGCATACAAGACAAAAATCTGTAGTGTTTCACAGATATTTTAGGAGAAGCTCTATTAATCCCTAAAAACAGGTTTAAAACCTGGGGTATCAGCTGGAAGGCAACAGACTGGGGTGGAAATTCGGGGGTTCTTTTGGGTTCCTTGGAGTTTGGAAGGGCAAGTAAATATGACTTGTAAGTAAATAAGATACACTCAATCATTTAGTGTTATATAGTGGCAGATTCCTCTGATCATTGGGAGAAAGGCACATTTACAGTTCGGCGCTGTTTAATACAATTTTCTGAAGAGCTTGTCACATTGACACGTGATTTATGCAGAAGCGTGATGTCTTTTGGAAAAGATGCTATGGGAATCGGCAATATATACCCCCTCCCCAAACACTATAATTTGAAAACTCAATTTAAGTCTGCACAACACTCAGAACAAGATAATGATGATGGAGCGTTAGCTGAATGCACCACAATTACTGTACGGTGGTTTGATTCACTGAGCAGGAGTTACTAGACCATCATTAAGCGGAACAGTCAGGAAAACATGTGCAATGTTTACGGAGCGTTCAGAGCTCCCTGGTCCGGGTATCCCAGGAGTCTCCGGTGTCAAGTGATCCACCACGTCTTTAGAGTCTACATAATGCCATGTCCAGACCACAAGGGCTAGACCTTCAATGGGGAAACTAGCTATATGGTCATGATACGCCCAACAAAACACATTGAAGTCATGAAATATACTGGAATGCATCAGTTAAAGGGTTTAAACCATACAATATCTCAACAAATGAAATAAAGGACCATGGACGCTCCAATAAAGACAACATAAATCATTTATGTAATAAATCACGGAACGAGAGTCTGTTATTTTTGGTCTGCCACCAGCAGGCAACAACCACAAGAGTATTACTCAATACATTTAGAGATCTCTGAACCGGTTAACTAATATTATTTACTGCCACCGATTGATGTTACCAACCGTTGGCTCAGGGACTTGAGAAGACCCAAGTCCTGCTGAAGCAACACCAGGTGATCCATGAAGCACAAAGGCTTCTGATGCCAGCTTGTTCGGTGTGCCCTAGACTGTGAATAGGAATCATTTCCCATTCATTCTGAAGGGTGGGCTTGTCTCAGATTAGATACAGATCCAATTAGCTGTGCTGCTGAGTAGGGTGAAGGAGGGTGGGAAGAATAATGGGATAATTATGTGCTGGGTGATGTATAACTATAACCGAAGGCTGATAAGATCATGGCGGTGGAACAAGCCTAATGACGCTGAAGGGAAATAATTATTATTAGGTTTAGAGAGGTGGATAGCCAGGTGGTTGTGATATCGGACTGCGAGGAAGAAGAAAAATTAGACTAGTGAATAAGAATTGCTCATGGGAAAAGTATCATTCTCATGAAGCCACTTCAAACATTCCCATGATAGCCCCAAGTGTCCCTGTTTAGAAGGACTAGTCCCTCGTTGGGACCCTAAAGTCCCTCTTTTCTAGGCGCTCAGAATGTTTGCTGCATATGAATGTATCACAGGGTTCTACAGCCCCAAAAGTCGCAGGGATGTGCACATGAACTTTGTTATAGGTCTAAACACCTTAGTTACATCATTAGATATTAGTAGGTGACAAAGAGGAGCTGTTTCGCCTAAGCAGGGACATGTGCTTTAAGATTGTTACTAAGCATAGTCATCGTTCTTCCTTCCCACCGGATCATAACAATTATAGAATTGAATATAAAGAGCATTTGAAGGACCCTAGTTATATGTCCAGAACAATGTTCAGAAATAATAAATCATGTTAGTAATAATTCTTATTAATATTTTATTTCTGTTTTATTATGTGTTTTGCTGTTTTATAGAGTGCAGATCAATGTGACAGATTTGGTTACTTCATTCTACTTTCTACTTTCTTAATATCTGAAAGTCGTATTCTTTACATAGGGCCGTTAATGACCCTAGATAAGTTGACTGTTTGAACATGTTAGTGAATACGAGTAAAGCAGTAGTATATTAATGGGGGTCACTGCCCTAGGCTTGATGGAGAGACGCACCCCAATTTCCTCGCAGGAACTACCTTAGAATGTCTCTTCTGACCCAGGGCGAGACCTCCACCAACCCCCCCCCCCCCCCAAGCTGCCAACTTTACCGCTAAGTAGCGGGGCATTACATCATATTACATCATAACCCGGCGCTCAGCCCATTAAGGGTTTGCAGTACCTGGGAACGGCATCCTCGTTAAAGAAGCACGTAAAGGAAGCAGTCTAGGTGTAAATGTTGCTTTTAAAATATTTTTCTACTTTAGACACACCAGACATAAAGCAAAAATGGAAATTCTTAATATTTTTCATTTGGTAATTTCAGATGTTAAAGTTTTTAAAAATATTATGGTGGTTTCTTTTTCAAAATCATTTTTACATAATAAGCTCGTCTGAGCTGCGCCTTTTTTGCCCTTTGTTTCTGTGCAATAACAATAATATAATATTTTGAGCAGCTGCGTATTGGCCGTGTGTATGTGTTCTAGCTCTGCGGTAAGCAATCTTAATTACTCAGCCTGACAAATGAAAGCCTTTGGAGAACGGACTCCGATGACATTAACAAAAAGGACCAGCCGTGTGAGCAGAGGTGTCACCAAAAATCACACAACTGAAAGCAAAAAGCAGCTTCCAGGTCTGCAGAAAAAAAAAAGTTTTTTGGAAGAAAGGTAGATAATGTCACGACTGTCGTGACCCAGGAGCGCACACCGCAGGAGTTCTTTGCCCTGAAACACCTATCAAAGGGTTGAGCCCCAAGATAGGTAGCCTGGGACTTCCAGGATCCCAACAGTGAGGAGGATCAGGTATAAGCAGTTAGAATAATGGTCACTGAGTACGCGTTGCTGAACACCTGTATAGGTAATACTGCAGGTAAGTCCCATAAGCAGAGCAGCTAGTAGCCAATGCTGGGTTCGGTTCACTAAACAGGTACTCACAAGACAAGGTCTTACGGACCTTACAGACCTCGCACCGCTAGCGTCAGCCTGTCTGCCCGCACCGAGTCCCAGCGGCGTGACAGATAAAACCCTTTTTATAATACTAAACCACATTACACTATAGCGCCATATTTAATGCTCAAGAAAAAATATTAAATTTTCCAGCAAATGAGGCTTTTTTTCCCCTTTCAGTAAATTGTCCGGCTCTCTTTTATAGAGCTGTGGACCCGCGCTGCCCCATCATTTGGCTCTACATGGAGAAGAAGTCACCGACCTGCATATTCAGGCAATCAAAAGATTAAATCAACTGATGTTTCCGTTACCTTACCTCTGGAATATATACGACGCCGCCTAGCATTTAATGAACACTGCTGGTTCTATGGCAGAATCCTCTCGCACTTATTGCATTTTCATTCATTTTTATCCTTTCTCGTGAGCCAAAGAATATTGAGGTCAGTACCCCTAAGAAACAGCCATTTCCAGGTATTATTGCCGAGCACAACTCCCGAGCCCTGAAGGAGCGGAGAGCGTACCGGTGATTCATGGTGCAACGAGAAGGTTAATGTCACCGAACGCATTAGGTTGAAACTGCGCAAAAATGCGCAATTGCGTAATTATACAGAGGAATAAGCATACATATGATATCCACAGCTTCCAAGAAGTCTCTCCCAGCTACAATTACAGACCTCTTCATATAAGTAAAGTTCCACCTGTAAATTGTACATATTTTGCAAACCCCCCCTCCCCCAAAGATGTGTTTCCCACGGCGCACGATAAATCTTACTTATTTTACGAAGAATATTATTTACCTTTGTGTCACAATGATTTTTGTAATCGTTGATTAATTAAATCCCTGTTCCAAATGTAAGCAATACAACAGAATTAAAAAAAACAAACACTTGGTATGATCCATGTATGTCTTTATTTTTTGATGTTCCCCCCCAAAGTGTGACACTGTCTCTTCCTTTTATTCTATTTTCTTGGCATATTTTAATTTTTCAGCTCATTATGGAAAGCGGCACGGCAAAGAAACCGTGCAGGTGCCTTTGTTTCCATGCCGTTGAACATCGCGTTTGTCATCGCGTCGAACCCTCAAAGCTCCGCACGACGCCACTCGGTGTCAATGTCTCTACTAATCAAACTCCGTCTCATTCGTGTGGACAAGCGCCCCGCGTTTTCCCTTGAGGAACCTTTTGGATTCAGGACTCATCGTGAAAATGAAACCATTAACATCGGTTTTCTGTACGGAGCAATAATAGTCACTCGTGCCAAACGTTGCGCGTTGTCCGGGCTGTCAGCCTCATCCTTCCCCGTTGGGCATTTTAGGGAAGCTGGCCAAGTGTGTGTGACACGATCTATTACACCTGGTAAACCGTCTTGTGTTCCAAGCTGCGGTATTTCTTTTCTCTTACAGCATCAACCTTTAATAAATCATCCTTCCAACACTCTTTATAATTAAGAGCCCCGTATCGCCATGTAATTATCCGATTTTAAGGTATAGTTCTCTTGGCTTGTAAACTGGGCTTGTAAAATGGACTGACGGCGGATAATGTCTGCTGCCTAAAGAACGATGTATTATATAGCGATTGTTGCCCAACAGAGACCCAGGTGAAGCTCTGCCCTGGACTCTGGACCATTCTAATATTCAATCAGCTGAAAACTGGACCAGATCAAGATAGCTACGGTATTTTGTGGTCTTTGGTAGAGCCATCTAAGCCCAGACCTGGGCCGGGGTAGACCGATTGTGCCCCTCGGGTCCTATCAACCAGACTAAAAGTGAAGACTGCCACAGAAACCTCTTAAATTATTCCCTTTCCACGGTCGCTCACACTTGGACGAAAACAAAGTGGGTAGAAACTGGCAGGTTGAGGTTGAACATCCAACACGAAAGGTTTCCGGAAACGTAACATGCCTTATGATGTCACCAGCCGCCATGTAACCTTAACATCATCACACGTGACTCAAATGGCTGTTGAAACTTTGCCACAGAAAGGAGTTTCTTACTTCTTCACGTTGACAAATTCACGAGGAACCTGTGATGGAAGAGGAGTAATGGCCCTCTGGGTGTCCCCTCGAGACGCCTCGCTTTACAAGCAGAACACCGGATATCTTTTACTTCCTCTAACGAGCTCTGTCAACCCAATTCTCAGCTTCATTTTGAACGGGGCTGGAGAACCCATTGGCTTATCAGAAATAATAATTAATAATAATTTATGACCTGGAAATGTACTTTGCTTTACTGGCAGCTGAGTTCTTAACTGCGATAGAATCTCAAACATTGCGTAGTTTGCGGAGGATGAATACATGAAGCTGAAGTTCTCATTTCACGTGAATTGCCGCATTGACTTTGTCATAAAGGATCTACAGTTTTAAGGGTACTTAAAAAAAATCCTGATTAATGCAGCCGGGGGACGCAACATTAGCTGCTCAAGAAACGCGGGTTAGAATGATTAATGACCGATATTATCTTTTAAAGGAAATAGAAATAAATGTATCATCCAATTTGCTTTTGAACAGATATTCCATAATGCAGAACCGCTGCTATATGTCGCTGCCGATCGCTAATATTTTTATATTTTGTCTTTTTTTGGTTTGGGTTTATTGACAAATATTTTAGAAGAATGTTACATTTGTAGTTAAAACATTTTTTAAATGTTGGCAGAATATTTAATTAACGCTCGGGATACCTTTTGTAATCCTAGATGCCTTGTCTTTCCCGAAACTGGGTAAAACTGGGTGTTTTGACCGATTAAAATGAATGTGCCCCGAATGACGTTCTTATATATCTTATCTTATATATTCTTTTTATTTCCTGAACTAACATCTGTACCCTTTTCTCTCTTCTGTCTCTTTCAGGCAAGACAGGGGTGCTTGCTGATCTCTTGCCCAGTTTTGAAGTGAAATTTATGCCAGGTATCTTCTTCTCTGTGTATCTGTTACTCATTCGCCTGTCTTTCCATCCTTTCACTGTCTGTCTGGCCGGGGTATCTGTGTTCCGTCTTGTCAGAGCTCAAGTGTCCCCACCGAAATTCCAGACTTTCCGCCTTTTCCCCCATAATTTAAAGGAGGAGGCGGAGCGCATAGGGGTCACAGGGACTGTGTGTGTCTGGGTTAGTATGAGTCTGTAGTTTGGTTAGTTTGTGTGTTTGTTAATGTGTGTATGTCTGTTTTTGTCTGGATGTGTTTCTGCTTATGTGTTTGCCTGGGTATGTTAGTGTAGATGTGGGTATGTTAGTGTGTGTGACTGTGTGTGTGTAGGTATGTTAGTGTAGATTGTGGTATGTAGTGTGTGTGACTTGTGTATTGTGTTCTAAAGGTTGTTGATTGTTTTTTTTTTTGGGGAAAGGGGGGGGGGGGGGGGGGGAAAAAAACTTTTGTTTGTTTTGGTTTGGTTGACGTGGTATTGATAAGTTTGAATGTGTTGTATTTTAGTGTAGATGTGGGTATTTAGTGGTGACGTGGTGGACGGGTTGTGTGTTAAGGTTTGTGACTGTGTGTGTTATAGGTATGTAGTCTTGAATTGTGCTGATATTTAGTGTAGATGTGGGGTGTGTTAGTGTGGTGATTGTGTGTGTGTTAAGTATGTAGTGTAGATGTGGGTATGTTAGTGTGTGTGGACTGTGTGTGTTGTGTAGGTATGTTAGTGTAGATGTGGGTATGTTAGTGTGTGTGACTGTGTGTGTGTAGGTATGATAGTTTGAATGTGTGTATGTTAGTGTAGATGTGGCTGTGTTAGTGTGTGTGACTGTGTGTGTGTGTGTGTAGGTATGTTAGTGTAGATGTGGGTATGTTAGTGTGTGTGACTGTGTGTGTTGTGTGTGGTACTGTTGTGTGCGGGATATTGAAGTTTGGAAGTGATGTATTGTTTAGTGTAGATGATGGGTTATGTTAGTGTGTGTTAGTGTGTGTGACTGTGTGTGTTAGGGTTTGTGACTGTGTGTGTGTGTGTGTAGGTGTGTTAGTGTAGATGTGGGTATGTTAGTGTGTGTCTGTGCGTATGAGTTTTAGTGTTGGGTGTTTGGTTGTGTTAGTATCAGTGTCTGGGTGTGTTAGTGTGTGTGTTAGTGTTTGGTTGTGTTAGTGTGAGTTCTCCTTCCGAGATCAAGCCCTGGGTCCACTCCTGAGCCATGATAATAAACAGCGTGAAATATTCCATTCTATGCTCTGTGGGTTTACGTGGATTGCATGTGATGCGCAATAGCAAAAAACTGACTACATCGGCATATTTGTGTCAAAAAAGGCCGATGTGGGTCAAGAACAAGGGGATTGCAGAATGGACAGCATTTTAGAGGGGTCTTGGCTGATAACATCTTTCCATTTCTGAGAGACGACTGACATGCAAGCCCCGTGCTAAGTGACGTTTGGTGAACCATCAAATACGTTTTCTGCGGGAGTTTGGTGAAATATTAAGTTACTATGCACCGTGACTTTTACATTACAACGCTCATGTCATATACATCGGGGGGGATGGGTTTTTCTCTGGCGTGACGGATTCTACTTTTTTCCAGAAGAAAAGATTGGCACAGTTTGGCCTGAAATGACACTTAGTATCCAAATGTACTCGGGGGGGGGGTAACTGGAGCGTTTCAAAGGCACCTCAAACATTCATAATGTAAGAGATACATGTTGCAAGGAACTTTTGGGCACAAAACGAGATGTTTCTTTCACGTCAGGGAAAACATGCTTTTAGTTATTTATGTAAATTCGTCACATCAAGTGGGGTCACACTGCTAAATGGGACTTAGATCCCAGACATCGTAAAGAAACAACAGAAAAGAAAAAAGTGCTAAAATATCATTTATTAGCAATGCATCAATATAAATATAAATGCGATACACCTCTGTGCAGAAATACTTTATTTTGTTACGGTATTTCGTAGTTTATTTATTATTTTCTCTTAGATAGTTTGATTTGAATAAAACAAGATTTTTTTTCTCTAATTTTTAATGCATTGCTAATAAATGTTATTTTAGCGGCCATTTCTTTTCTGTTAATGAGCGTCTTAATCTGCGCTCTTTAAAAGCTCCATTAAAAATAAAAGCACTTTTTTCCTTAGGCAGAAGCTGCAGCTGCCATCCTCCTCGGCGATCCGACTATTCTTACCACTGATTGGCTGCTTGACACAATCAACCAATGGCAGAAAAGTCTAAGGGCCATCCCGCACAGACCGCATTCCCGGGATATAATGTCGGTCGCGGAGCACAACTTCGTTAGGTCGCCAGGTGGCAGCGTGAGAGCCGGGAATGAGGTCTGTGCAGGAATGAGATCTGTGCAGGAATGAGGTCTGTGCGGGAATGAGGTCTGTGCGGGAATGAGGCCCTTAGACTTTGCAGAGTCCGGGGCAAGGAGGACTTGGGGTAAGATGGGGTACAGTGTGGGGCCTGGGGTAAGATGGATGCAAGGCCCCTTTGTCTTTCGGAAGGGTGAGGGGGGTTCCTTGCTCTCCCTCACACTCATGGTCTCTGCATTGCTGAAAGGAGCGGAGTGTCGGGATATGATGTCATAGGTTATCCTTCCACTTCACTCAACGATTACAGGGATAATATCGGGACTGTCCTCCAGAGAACAGGATGCTTGGGATGTAGGAGATGAAATATATGCAGCTTTGCATCATCGATTTATCCCAAGGAAATTCCGCAAAGAAATCCAGTCTTAATAATGTATTGAATCCTCAGATTTCATTACGATGGACTACTTCATCATTTATACATTTCGTGTGAAATATTCATGAAAAAGAGCAGATCCCAGCGACACGCCGCTAACAGACCGCGCATGGGACATTAATAAATGTTTGAACGATTGGGGGTGCAGGGGCCACGGCTGGAGAGCTAGTAATTGGATTATTCAGTATTGACGGCGGCTTAAAGGGGAAGGAATTCGTTTTATTTCTAGTTTATTTCTAGGATACACAATAGTTTTCGAGCACATTGTGCTTTTTTTCATTTCTTCTTTAAAACAGTTGTGGTTTTTGCCCCATAAAATAATATTTTCAAGCAGCTGCACGTTAGCCATTTGTAGGAGTTCTCATTCACCAGGAAGCTGTAGAATGGCCCAGGTTTTTGCCAATGCGTTACTGTATACAGCACTGGGGGTTATATTACTGTATACAGCGCTGGGGG
>VKOC01031924.1:0-12934 GCA_009364415.1 Spea multiplicata
TTTTCAGAGCTTGCTCTGAAAAAACCCTCATTTTATAATCGATAAAAATCAATTCAAGTAATCGATAATGAAATTTGTTGGCAACGATATTCATTATCGATTATTATCGATGTTATCGATTAGTTGTTGCAGCCCTAAATGACACTAACAGATCCATTAACATCCACAGAAGGATTAATCCAAGAAATAACTGTATTCAGTTAAGTCTCAAACTATAAACTTAATATTCAAAAATCAATAGTCCAATTCAAGAATATTAATAACTCTATAAAGGAGAAAATCCTCAAAACGTATCAGCTTAACAACCAAAAAAAAAGAGATCAGTTATATAGATTCCAAAAAGAATTAATAAGACTATCGAAGTCAATTTCTTGAATTTATTGCGCCATACAAATAAAACTTTAAAAGAATGGAACCTGAAAGGCCTCTCAAGGTGGGGTAGAATAATCGCTTTAAAATCATACCTACTACCAAAATGGACCTATTTATTTCGACTAATACCTTTAGCAATTCCAACTAGTTGGCTGGAAATGGTGCAAACTAGCTTCAATAATTTCATATGGAAATGGAACAAAACTAGAACGAACATAGATCTACTAGCAAAAAAAAACAACACAAGGAGGGATACGAGTCCCACAAATTGAATACACATATGAAGCATGTATTTTGTTACACATTCTTAAAATGCATATAGATGCTTCTAAACAAGAAGGGTGGTACAAGATAGAGAAAGACATCCGTGATCTGGGGGAATCTAAATTTTATCATCTGGGGCAAACAAGATAAAATTAAAGCTTATTTGGAAGATGGGAGCATGACTTTAAAAAAATAATTGCAATATGGCTGAAATTATAAGTCAGATTGGGTTTAAAGAATGAAATAATAGGCTCAGTAGATATCAATATATTAGAACAAAGTATAGAAGACATATCAATGGAAAACAAAGTGCATTAAAGTCATAAAGGATATATGTGATAAGAATGGAGTTAAACCTTTTATCCAACTTAAAAAATTATAAAATCTCTCTGATAATACTATATTTACTTATCTTAGAGTCAAAACATTTTTAAAAAATCATGCTATTTATGAGACAAACCATATCAATTCAAAGGTTATAGACATATTTAAACCATGAGCAAAAGAAAAAAAAAAAAAAAGGGCATCCAAATTCCTAGACTGTTTCCGAGATTGGAATAAGGATAAAAAAAAATCTAAAATTATAAAAAAAAAAGGGAAACAATCCTAGGAGTAGAAATAGATCAAATGGAATGGAATAAAGCCCTAAATAAAGTTAATAAGGCCACATGAGAATTATCCCCCTTAGAAACTCAATACAAACTTTAAAACAAATGGTATCTAACTCTAGGGCTGAAACAACTAATCGTTAAAATCGATAATCGATAATGAAAATTGTTGTCAACGATTTTCATTGATTAATCGAATCGATTTTTATCGATTATAAAAGAGGTTTTTTTCAGAGCAAATGCTCTGAAAAACTCCTCTCCTTATATATCCGACCTCAAACAGAGATCGGATTATAATACTAGAATCCAGATCCCCCGCAACGCTGCAGGGTACCTGGATTCCCCTCACTGTCTCTCCCCCCTCCCATACACCCCTCTGACTCCTCCCTCCTCCCATACATCACTCTGCGTCTCTCCCGACTCCATTACTGACAGGCACTTTCACTGCAGCTTCATAGAAGCCTCAGCGTAAGTGAAGGTGAGTAACGGAGGCTGTCTGCGATGCAGACCCTCACCGGCTGAAAGAGAATCATCCTCTCTGTCAGCAGGGGAGGGTCTGCATCGCACAGACAGACTCCGTTACTGCCCTAATATCAATATTAGGCATATCAGGGGGATAAAAGGTATTTCAGGGGGGGTTCAGTTGCATATCACTGGCATATAGGAGGTATAAGGCATATCTGGGGCAGAGTGGCAAGCTGGGGGTCAAGCTGGGGGTCAGATGTGCATAACTGGGGCCATTTGGTAAATAAAAGAAAATATAAACAAGGCTTTTTCTCATAGTTTTTATTAAATAAGAAAAATAGTTAACATATGAATTAATATTTACTGATAACTTAAAACCTAGTCTGAGAAACACTGTGTTTGGGTTCTTGTAGCTTTTATTATGTCAGTAAAATAAGAAGGTAAATAGAGAAATGCCATTGTGATAAAGAGATGAAAGTGTAAATTGTAAGGTTTTTTTTATTACATTTTTTTAAATTTTTTAAAAAAATGATTTTTTTACATTTTTTTATCCGATTAATCGAAAAAATAATCGGCCAACTAATCGATTATTAAAATAAGTTAGTTGCGGGGCGTGGCCAACAGGGGAGCAAGATGGACGCTTGAGCACATAGCTCCGCAGACCCCTGAGCTTAATCCAACCACATCCATCATCTCAATACCAAAATGGGCAAACTTTCTAAAGGTGCCCACACTCCCAAGCCCCAGGGCGGTAAGGATCGCAAAAAATCGGGCATGTCTTCCGTGAAATCATACTTTCAAGGCCCTTCGGATCCAGAACCGCGTGACCCGCTGGCTAGGCCGCAACTTTCACCATCCAGCCAGTGCAGTGAGCTATCAGACGACCCAGTCGACGTTGATCGCGCATCGCAAGCCAAGGACTACGCCTCCTGGCAAGAAGCCTTTCGTCACCTACCTACTAAGGCCGATTTGCGGGAAGAGCTGTCGGAGGTCGTGGAGGGAGCCACGAGAGGTATACATGACATCCTGACCGACATCCAATCTGACCTACGGCAGGTGGCCGATCGTGTCAGCCTCTTGGAAACCGATCACTCTAAGGTATGCAAGACAGTAGATGACCTCTCCTCCCAACTGCGGGTCCAGGCCACTCACATCGTATCTCTCACACGTAAACCGGACGATGTGGATAATAGGGACAGGCGAAACAATTTACGCGTACGAGGGGTCCCAGAGACGGTGACCCAGGAGGACATTATTCCCACTCTGCAAGCCATTTTTAATACGGTCCTGCAGCGTCCGTCCGACACGAAGATAGTGTTTGATAGGGCCCACAGGGCTCTACGCCCGCGCTCAGCCGCCTCTCAACCGCCTCGAGACATTATATGTCGTATCCACGAATTCCCACTCAAAGAGACCATCCTCAGGAAATATCGACCCGCCAACGAGGTCCTCTGGGACGGGCATACCATTCTCATATTCCCGGACCTTTCTCCTATGACCCTGCAATACAGGCGCGCTCTCAGACCTATAACGGAGGAGTTGCGCCGGGCCGGCATACCGTACCAATGAGGTTTCCCCTTTGGCCTGATAGCTCGTAAGGCATCGGACACCTTTGCCATTCGCCAACACGGGGATGTAGCTCCCTTCCTAACATCGCTGGGTTTGCCTGCGGTTGAGATACCAGACTGGGAGCCTCCAGTTTTTCAGCCACAGAAACTCTCCGACCCTACCAGAGAGTGGGCTCCCAGACCACAATGGCAGAAGCGTTCCCGTGCCGTGGACAAGTAACGCCGATCGACTGAACGTTAACCTGCGCTGCACCGTCTAGAGGATGTCCCCAGCTGCCTTCAATACAGCTCTCCACGGGCCCCCATCGACCGATCTAAGGACCCCTGAGGATGCATCTACGCAACCGGACGGGATGGTGACTCTTAACTTTTCCTAACTTTTACCTGGCTGCGATTCGCTCGACGGCTGGGTCGTGCTCGCCCACTCCTGCTCTGACCGCCGGCTACTAGTTGGCCCCCAGGTTTTATTTTATTATTTTTATTTCTGTTTCAGTGGCTCCGTGCGGGATGTTTTATGGTTATGTCGTATAAGTTTTGGGTCTGCCGATCTATGCGCCATTATGCTGTACCTCCCGATCAAACCCCCGCTCGTCTGTTTCATGTGGATCCTTTTCCACTCACAATCAGGCACTCACGCATACACGCACACATTCAATCTCTCGCACCCTCTTATCCTTTGCTTACGCGATGGGGGTTAACTTTCGGTGTTCGAGCCCTCACTGGGCTCTGTATGCCAGGTTTGTCCACCGCTCCTATTATGATTTTGTTACCTCCAAACACTTGCGCACACACACTGCCATTTATTTGGCCCCTTCGCTATGGGTCTTAGAATCCACTTACGCTCCCGAAGGCCTCTTAGGGGATAGTGTACTCCGTTGCTCTTTTTACACACTTCCATTCATCCACTTTCTATTCTATTTCTTATTTTATTTTTTTTAATTTTCTTTTTCTTTATTTTATATTTTTATTTTATTTTTATTACTTGGTCGATTTTCACTCTTGTACGGCGATTCCTGGGGCATGCCGTTCTCCCACTCCTTCTCCATTGGAGCCTCTTTCAAGTATCACATACACTTACACTCATTAGCTCATACACACACGCACACCCTTCTGACACCTCTACGGTGCGGTTGCACTGTCCCATTGCGGTATTTGATTCTTTTATACATTTTGTGGTTGTTTATGTTTTTTATCTTTCTATTTCTTTTCATGTTTTTGGTTCAGGGGTCTGCGCACACCCCCAAGTCATGTGCTACCCCTGGTCATTTAGGTGTCTACACCTATGTTCCGCCCTACCAGGGCCGACCTTCCCTGACCATCCGTGGTCTGGGCTGACGGTTTCAGATCGCATCTGCGATCAATTGGCTCACTTCTCGATGCCTCGGCATCTGGCTTTATCGCAGCCATTGTTCTTCCCCTTTTTATGTTTAGTCCCCTTTTACCCTGTTCGAGCTGTTCTTTTGGCAGGCGGCATACGTGGCGAGATGTCTCGGGTCCACTTCAGATCTCCTCCATGGCTGCACTAGGTACCAAATTCACAACAACAAAGGACCAAACTTCTATATATGCTGCGGACCTTTCATACAAAAATTGCGTTTATTCAGGAAACACATTTTCTACAATCCAAGCACCCTTCGCTGTCTAACAAATACTTTCAATCGGCCTTTTTTGCCAACTCCCCAAATTCCAAAACGAAAGGGGTAGCCATTCTGATTCATAAGGATGTTCCCTTGCAGCCGTTGGAGGTCTGGAGGGATCCGGAGGGCCGATATATTTTCTTGAAGTGTTACATAGGTACTCAAAAATTCACTCTGGCCAATGTCTATGCCCCGAATAAATCCCAAATTACCTTCTTTAAGCATGTTTTGAATCATTTGGCAGATTTTCAGGAAGGTGCGACGTTGTTAGGGGGTGGCTTTAATATGGCCTTCAATCCACTACTTGATTGCTCGGCGCGGGTCTCTCATATCCCTTATTCCAGTGTTAATTCGATCAAAAGACACCTTTTATTAAATCAACTGACGGATACATGGCGGGCCCAGCACGCTTCGGACTTAGACTACACGTACTACCCACCAGTGCGTGACAGGCATACCAGAATTGATTATTTTTTCTTATCTCACCATAATTTAGGTTCCCTTCTTTCTTCCGAAATCGGCACGGCAACAATTAGTGATCACGCTCCTATACACGTCTCCCTGGATATTACGTCCTTGCCCTCTAGGACCTGGTCCTGGAGGCTTAATGAAAATCTAATTGACAATCCCCACAACGTCTCCTCCCTCGCTGAACACCTACGACACTATTTTAACGACAATATCTCTCCCAAGGTCGATTTCCCGACCACCTGGGAAGCACACAAAGCTGTCATCCGGGGCCACCTTATTAGAATGGGAGCTGAACGGAAAAGACTAGAACGGGCTAAGATACTCTCGCTTTCCCAACAATTGGCTCGATTAGACGCACAGCACAAGGCTACTCGGTCCCCTGATGCCCTTTTACAAATACAGTCGCTTCGCATCTCTCTGGCCTCCCTGTTAAATGACAAAGTTAGGAGACAATTTTTACTGACCAAAAGTTACTTTTATGAATTAGGTAATAAGCCTGGAAAGTTATTGGCCAGGGCGTTGAGGGCTAAACGATCTGCCACTTTTATCTCCAAAATTCGGGACGCCTCGGGTACTCTCCACCATCGCACTGATAAAATAGCTGAGACATTTTACCACTACTATCACTCCCTTTACAACCTCTCTCCGCCAGGTGGGCCTCCTTCGTCAGTGTCTCAGTCTATTGATTCTTATTTAATGAAACATCTCCACAAACTTATTTCAGTCGCTGATAGGTCCGCCTTGGACGCACCCATTCAACTGGCTGATGTCGCCGCGGCTCTCAAGGCGCTTCCGTCAGGGAAGTGTCCTGGGCCTGATGGCTTTACCCCGCTATATTATAAGAAATTGCTGCCGGTCCTCGGCCCGCAACTGGTCACTTTGTTTGGGTCCCTCGCGGCGGGTACTCCGCTCCACCCTCATAGCAACTCTGCTCACATCACGGTCATTCCGAAACCTGACAAAGATAGGGAACACTGCGGCAATTATCGGCCGATATCACTCATCAACACGGATCTCAAGATCCTTGTGAAAATTTTAGCTACCAGATTACAACGGCTTATTCCAGGCCTGATTCATTTCGACCAAGTTGGGTTTGTCCCAGGGAGGGAGGCTAGGGACAATACTATAAGGGCCCTGGATCTCCTCACCCTTATCCGATGTCGGGGGGGCCCCTCCTTGTTGGTCTCCACGGACGCGGAAAAGGCATTTGACAGGGTGGCTTGGCCCTTCTTATTCGGTGTTCTCAGAAAATTGGGTGTGGGTCCCCTTTTTTATAACTTAGTCTCCTCCTTATACACTCGTCCTACTGCAAGGATTAGAGTAAACGGAACTCTGTCTGCACCGGTGATAATTTCCAACGGTACCAGGCAGGGTTGTCCCCTTTCCCCCCTGCTCTTCATTCTATCCTTGGAGCCGTTGGCCAACGCCATTCGTGCTGACGCCTCTATTAGAGGTATTGAGGTGGAGGGGGGTTTCTCATAAGATCTCCGTCTATGCGGATCTTGTTTACCTTATCTGACCCTTTGCTTTCCCTGGATCACGTGGTTGCTGCTTTAAAACTCTTTCACGAGGTCTCCAATTTCAAAATAAATATGCAAAAGTCAGAGATACTTGGCCTTCACATCCCGTCCCCCATGCAAATTCAACTTAGAAGTAAATTCCCTTTTCGCTGGCAATTGACATCCATCAAGTATCTTGGTATTTATCTCTCCAAGGATGTCGGTGAACTAGCCTCTCTTAACTATTATGCCTTGTTGTCCGCTGTCCGTGGGGACCTCCGACGATGGACCTTCCCTCATGTATCTTGGTTCGGGTGCATGGGTATAATAAAAATGAACATCTTGCCGCGGTTCCTATACCTTTTTCAATCGCTCCCGATTTTTCTCCCCAAGTCATTTTTCGCAACGTGTCGTAGAATGTTCACCAAATTCATATGGGATAAGAAACCGGTACGTCTGTCGTATCACCATCTCTCCAGGCCACGTCTTCAAGGGGGCATGGGTTTACCTGACCTGGAAAAGTATTGGGTTTCCTCTCACCTCCGCCGGGTGGTGGAGTGGACCCTGCACTCCAATAAGCCATGGATTCAGAGCGAGAACTCGCTCTTCTCGGTCGATGTTGCAGCTATCCCGTGGATCCGGAAGCAATTCCAGACCCCTTGCATACCCCGCCATCCTACCGTCTCCTCGACCCTTCGAGTGGTCTCCCGGCTCCATTTTCAGGGTTCCGTGTTGCCTTTCCCTAGTCCTCTATTCCCGATCACGGATAATCCAGAATTCCCTCCTGGCTTGCGTAATCCTACCGTTAAACCACTACTGCCAGCTGGGTCTGGGGTTCTTCGGATGTCTCATGTGATCGCTGACGGACGCCTCCGTCCGCTGCCTACCCTCGCAAGTTCACCATCCCCGCCGCCTCTCCTGACCTTTTTTCATTGTCAATTGCGACACTTTCTATCCCCACTACTCACTGACGCATCTTTTCATAGGCCACTTACACCACTAGAGACGCTATGTGAGGCAGCTGCTGAACCCGCTCATCTTTTATCCAGGTTATACGCTCTCTTGGTCACGTCGCGCCTTCCTGATAAGCCATATTACTTCCGATTGTGGGAACATGATTTAAACCAAGCCTTCTCTCTGGAGGAATGGGATTCCATGGTCCTTCTGACGCAGAGGGGCTCCATTTCCAGTAAGATGCAGGAAACTGCTTTCAAATTATTATCCAGGTGGTACAAACTGCCTGTGGACCTGCACCGCTTTTTCCCTCAAGTCTCACCTATGTGCTGGAGGTGTGACCTGGCCCTGGGCACATACCTCCACATATGGTGGGAATGCTCGCTGATCCGGCCTTTCTGGGACAGGGTGGAGGAAGACATCAGGGAAGTGTGCGATCCTGACATTCGACTCACCCCTACGCTGGTTCTGCTTCAACACACTGCACAATCTTTTGGTTCATACAAACGCTCGCTCTCCTTTCATCTCATTAATGCGGCCAGAACTGTTATTCCCAGATATTGGCGCTCGGCTAGCCCACCTCCTATAGAGGCTTGGGTTCGACAAGTTGTGTACATTTGCAACATGGAGGATCTGGTGTCCACAGCCAAGGGCCGGGGTTACAACAATGATTTAAAGTGGGTCCTCTGGAACCAATTTATATTGTCCCCCCGTTTCACCGCTATCCTACGTTGCCAACCCCCATCCCTTCCCTGATCTGTGTTCTGGGAGCCGTTCACACGCTCCAGGTCGCCTGTCCTCCATGGTCCTCTCCGTCCCTTTTCTCAACTCATACCTGTGCTGGTACTCTCGTCCTATTTGCCCTACCATGACTTACCTTGTCATTCTCTTTGTATCGCCGAGCCGCCCGCCTGGGGGGAAGGCTTTCCACCATGATCCCTGCATTTTTCTTTTTCTCCTGTACCGCCTTCCCTCCTCCCCTCCCCTTTTTTTTGTTCTCCTTCTCCCTCCTTTTGTTACTTGGGTTCTCATGCCCCCGCTTCCAGGGCACTCACCTTGGATTACATTGTGGGGTTACCTTCCTTCGCTCACTGTGCATTCCGCTCTGAATATTGCAGTTGTCTGAGGGACCTTACTCCACCTCGAACGGTTTTTAGCCTATGGTTATTTGCTCATTTCTCATTTAGACCCTCTGGTCCGCTACAATGGCTGATATCCGTTTACTGTACTGTTACGTATCCTACTCTCACCAATGTTCTGCACTTACTTTGCCACTTTTGTGGCTCATATACTATGTACCGAGGTCCTTATATGTGTTTTCATTGTACCTTTGTCTGATCTCTTGTTGTAACATTGCGATTGTATGTCATTGTACTGTTATAAATAAATGAGACTTGAAAATCCTAATCCTGATCAAACTAAACTATGTTGGAGATGCAATTTAGCTGAGGGCAACTATCTTCACATATGGTGGTTCTGCAGCAAAATCAAAAAAATATGGGATACTGCTTTTGCCTTGGTAAAACAGTTCACAAAAATAGATATAAAAAAGATCCCGTTTCAGCTCTATTACATCAAGGATGGCCTTCTCTTGATTCAATACAAAAACATTTACGATACATTGTCTATTAGCCATGAAAAAGCTAATTGCCAGACAATGGAAACAAGACTTTGCTATTTCTCAGCAAAAACTATAATTACAACTAAAATATCAGATTGATATTGAAAAAGGAGTAAGTTGGATTAATGGTTCATCTATAAAAAAAACAGAGAGGTCTGGGAAAAGATATCGAAAGAGTTTATAGTATACAGCAATAACCCTGATCATTTAATTTAAGAAATCGAAAGTAATTTAGATGCTTAACGATCCTGTCCTCAATTCCCCTACTGCGAATCCCTAAAATAATTTGTCTTAATGTTTTCAATGTTTTTATGTCATGTTTGTACTTTTATACTGGAAAATCTAATAAACAAAGTAAAAAAAGCGATAATTTTATTCTAAATCAGCTAATTCCAACATGGTTAAATTTAACAAGAAAATTGGTTTATGGAATAAAATCATTGGAAATGTCGAAGTGAGCATACTAGAACAGAGTATCAATGACTTATCTATTACTGACTGGAAAATGAAAGGAATAAAATATATTAGAGATTTACTCTCTAATAATACAGTCAAATCCTTTGCACAATTAAAAACTGAATTTAATTTACCAGACCACAATATATTTAAATATTTCAGAGTGAAAAATGTCCCAAAAATTCATGGTATTCTAAACAGAGAATCGTACCAAAAGAAACAACAAAGTGCCACGTGCAAAGTGTAAAAATAAATAGATAAATCAAAAAATACTCCCCAAGATAGCAGCTTCCAAATAACACTCTTCCTCAAAGTGTTCAGCAAAGCAATAAAACAACCAAGGAGCGCATATACATAGGGAGAAAAAACAAATACAACACTGATAGTGCAATATGTATGTAAAAATAGAAAATAAAAAAGGTGTAAAATCCACTCACAAACTAGTTGAGTAAATCAGGCCCATCAGGATACGATAAGATCAGAATTTAATATCTTCAGAATACTAAAAAACAAAAGACCACAAATGGTGCAGAATCTCGGGCAAATCCAAGTGGAGGAAGGTCTGAATGCACTTACAGTTCTTGTTGGCACAACTATATTACAGGTGTGCAAAAGCGCAATAACAAACAGGATCCACTGGTATAAGTCCTCTCACAAAGTACTTTCGGCTCTCTCAACGCGTTTCGCCAGTGCTATACTGGCTTCCTCAGGAGAAAAAATTGAATTTAGCGTATATCTGTAGACGGTACGAGTCCGTGTGGCGATTAAATACAATTTCCGGGTTGCGGGCGTCCTCCGTCATCGACGTGACCAATCCGGCTGTTCGTCTGCCTACTCGTCATTGGCGTCGCGTACGTGATTGCATGGTCACGCACAACGTTCTCCGGCTTCTGGTTCGTCCCCTCCTTATTTAAATAAAGTATAAGTCCACACGCTCGTACTGGCATAAAAACGGTAAGATACCGTCAATGTATTCAATACTAGTCCATCAGTACTGGTCACGAAGAAAGATACAAAAGTTAAAAATACTTTCTGCTGTTATTATTTATAAATATTCTTCAATAAAATCGTTGGAACATAAAATTTGGATGTTTTGTCTTATCGATAAATATATAAAAAATCTTTATTATGAGAAGTAAAAAATGAAAAAACGAAGATCTGGATCTTATATATGTTAAAAATAAATTACATAAAAAATGTGTTTATTATTTGTAAAAAGTAAAAAAATGAATAACTTGATTTAATAAATCGGTTGTGTCCAAGAGAGATGGTTTAAATTCATTTATACCCATGATTTTATAGAGAAGAATATTTTTAAGGGATAAAGAGTGTACTAGTATAACCTCCATCAGAAAACAGAAATATTAAAAATCTCTTTGACACAACCGATTTATTAAATAAGTATTATTTTTATTAAATAAGTATTTTTATGTTCTTGGTTGTTTTATTGCTAAACAGAGAATCGACAAGTACAAAAGCTATCTTTATATTAAAAAAAGGGAAAATTAAAAAAAAAAGGTGAATGAAGATTCCTTGATGCCCTTCAAGCTGATATCATGGAAAAAACACAAAAACATAAAACAATGGGAAAAAATGCTAGGAGTTGAGATCGATAGATAACTGGAATAAGGCTTCCAATGACATCAATAAGATTACAGGAGACTTGTCCCTGAAAAACATTTTAAGCTATGTAATATTTGGTATTAAACGCCTAACAGGTTATCTTATATTTACCTGCATCAATCCAACATATATTGGAGATGCAGAGTGGCTCAAGGCAATTATCTTTATGTGGTGGAAGTGCAGGAAAATCAAAACACAGATAAAATATCAAATAACCATGGAAGAAGGTGTAAGCTGGATAATTGGCTCATCACTGAAAGTTAAAAATATGTGGAAGAAAATAAAGACAGAATGTAATAAAGTTCCGCAGGGACCCTGAACCTTCTAACCTTATGATTCAGACTTTTTTTTCAATATATATATATTCTCTGTTTATCAATAAATTACATAAAATGCGATACACTGGGAAGTGAGTCAAAAAATTATCATACAGACACATCTGAGGTATGATACAAAGCAATGTAGCAATACAATATGAATTAGATGCCTGAGATAAAGGGCAGCCCTGATGGGTGCCATTCGATAGGGTGAATTGTTCTGAGAGAGCGCCATTAACTCTAATCCGGGCCGACGGGGCAGTGTATAAAGTGCCAACTAGATGTAGGAAGGTAGGGTGCAGGCCAAATCCACCCAACACCCGAAACAGGTAGGGCCAGGCCACCCTGTCAAAGGCTTTTTCTGCGTCAATTGACACTAAAGCGAAGGGGGCATCAGAGTGCTTTGCCATGGACAAAAGGTTAATGACCCTCATGGTGTTGTCTCCCGACCCGGAACAAAGCCCACTTGGTCGGGATATTGGATATTGGGCGATAGCTGCCACAAAGCTCGCTATCTTTGCCGGGTTTAGGGATGACTGTTATGTGTGCAAGGTTCGATTGGGGCGACCGGTGGCAAGGGCGTGACTAATTGCGGGCCTAGGATCGGCAAAAATGTTCTATAGTAAGTAGAGGTGAACCCATCCGGGCCCGGGCTGTTACCCTGCGGGATAGATTTTACTACCAATTCAACCTCTGCACAGTTCAAGTAAACATTCTCCTATCACTTTGATGACTGAAAGTAACCCCGCAGACTCCTTGTAATGGCCTTTGTATTCTGTCAGGACTCGGGTGATCAGGTCGAGTAGGAGCCCATGTGCAGGGGATACTTGGGGTTCGGTCTGTAACCGACAATGCATTATTATACAAAGACACCACAAGCAGAAATCTAGGTAATGCAATGTATTGAATGTATACGACAGGACAAGCAAATAAGATACAGTCTGTAAGCAAGAAAGCGGATGTATGCCAGGATAAATAAATACCAGTAATAAGTCTTTTGGCAGGGAGCCCGCTTGGAAGGGCACAAAAGGCAGAGAGCTCGCTTGGAAGGGCACAAAAGGCAGAGAGCTCGCTTGGAA
>VKOC01031929.1:0-10149 GCA_009364415.1 Spea multiplicata
CTTTAAATAATAAGTCAAGGTTTTCATGAGGATGCGTATTAGAGCTATTTGGGCGACACATAAACCGAGTCACTACATAGAACATTCACAATTAGTTATTAAAAGGTTAATATTTGAATAGTCTCAGGGTGACCCCACATAGAAAGTTCCCAGGGATGGATTTACGGTACCTTATGGCAACACTCATTAACCCATCTGGGAGCTAATGTGGTACCGTACCAATGGATTTTAGTAGGCTGGGTTTCTTTTTTTTATCCAATAATCACTGCCTAGAGAAACAATTTTTTTTCACTATATTAAAATACATACAAAACAATGCTGCAATCAAAATAGAGATAACGCGAAATATAGAGCATATAAATTCAAATACACAATTATTAGTTGATATTCAACAGATCAATAAAATGAAAAAATACCAAAAATGCAAACACATTTCAAATATTAAATATATAATATATATAAATATTAATATAATTACACACTTAAGATATATGTCTGAAGTTTTAATATCGTTTGGACTTACTGGAAGAATCCAGCAAGCAATTATGGCGGTATATACAACCCCCATGGGAAGAGTAGTTGCCCAGGGAATAGAACCTAATGGTACCAGGCAAGGATGCCCCCTCTCCCCTCTCCTATATGTTCTTTCCCTAGAACCCCTCGCTAGGGATATCAGACTAAATAGAGGGATCTTAGGCTGTGGTATAAAGAGTACACATACAATTCAATTATATGCTGATGATATCTTATTGACGATGCGTAATCCTGTTGACTCTTTGAGAGAGCGCCAGCACTTAAAAAGTGGGGAAAAGATCTAATTAGGAAAATTGAGATATCAGAGTGGGATAAAGCTCTGAATCTTACTAACAAATTCATAATTTAAACTTGAATTAATTACAGTTCAAATTCTGGAATATAGATTATGGAAAAGGATTTCCTCTCGTTTAGAAGGGATTTTTGGCCCCGAGTGGACCAAATACAACAAGGCAGGTTAGACTGATAGAATCTCTAAATCAATGCTAATGGCAAATCATAGAACTAACAATACTAAATATAAATCTTGGTATCATTATTTAACTATAATCAAGGTTAAGGTCGCAACAGGGGAATTCTAAATATGTCTGATACGTTTTTGTACTTGTATCTGTTTGTTCTTATATGTTGGTTTATTGATAACAAACTTATAAGAAATGTATGTTTGTACTTTGTTGTAAAAAACAAAAAAATAAAAAAAATAAAAAATAATAATTACACATTAAAAATGTTATCCAAAATTGGTTGCACTACTGAACAATAGCCCAATGAATGCTAATCACTGGAATACCCCACATACATATATTTTATGGCAACATCCGTCTCTTACATAATACCCTATAGTGTACTATTTTCATTATTATTATTTTTGTTTGCACTGGTATTCGTTCCATATGAATAGGGATCATTTGGGCATCTATCTGATATGTTATGGATACCAGAGATCGTAACATCAGTGTGCTCACATAGTAGTATATTTATTTATTTTGATAATTGTTGTATATTTTATGTGGTTTTGTTCTTAACACTGTTTGAGATGCGCAGGGGCACAGTTGTGCATTTTTTTTATATGTCCACTGGTAAAACATGTATAGACCATGATATATTCCATATACTGACCCATATCATGGAACAACAAATAGAAAGGAACCCCTGGGTAGCGGTAGTAATCAAACTGGTGAAGAGGTTATCCAAAGCCAGTAACACATTCAATGAATATGTCTATTTAGTGATTTGTGTCATTGCCAAACCCTGGAAAAAAAAGAAATCCCAGATACTTTTCTGATTCACCTTATAGTAGATAAACAACATGGGACGCGGTAGAGTTAGCAGCGCACGATAAGAATACCCAAGAATCTTTTGAAAAAGTTTACAAGATGTCTGAACGTCTGAAGATAACCTGGGTGGTGAAGAAATAAACTACAAGTCAGGAAAAATGACATAAAATGTCAATAAACAGGATATGGAAGACAGAGATAAGTGAGATCATTCTTTATTCCCTTGTATTCATTTCTGATCTGTATCCCCTTTATGGTCTCAGATACTGAAATAACCAGAACAGCTGAAACGTCGTTACTTTGTTACCTGTGAAGCCTCACAGAGAAGGAACATGAATGGTGACTGAACAGGGGCAAGCAGAGATAATAAATACAACCCCAACCCCCCCAACCACCCAAACATTTCATCTTAAAGACATTCATATGAAGCCCAAAAGCAGCTGGCAGGGAAACTTTTAGGCATCCAGTTTTACCAACAACCAAGAACATCATTCCCGTGAGCTGAAACGCCGAATGCGTGAATAATTATAATATATCATGGACACCACTGACACTGAATTTTTTATATGATAGCCGTAACATTTTTCTCTTTATATAGATATATAATTATATAGCATATGATGATTGTGGTGAAAGCAGAAATTGTAACAAATGAATTACTGATATAACGATATATGTTATTATTCAAAATCAGAATTTGCTGCTTCCTGTGAAAGAATGTATATAACCCTGTTGTAAATAGTAGAGATGCAGTAGATTCCTCCGAATATAAAGGAAGAATCCTAAATATATCCTGATCCTGTCCCATGTGGAGGCCAAAAATAAGATTTCACTTGGACCCTACATGTTACACGTTGTCTTCTTTGCATCCTAAAGAAAAAAATGAGTTCCCTTTCACAACGGTCAACGGTAAAGTCCTGGCAAACGCATCTCCTTCCTTTAAACCGGTCAGGACGGCGGAGCGATTAAAGTGAAGGTCGTTACAGCTGCCTCTAGGGTGCTGGATGGGGGTAACGCAGAACCCATGGAGGAAGCCGGTTATGGATGTTCAGTTTTATAGATGCTGCATTTAATGTATATATATATACTATAGTGTGCGTATGAATAAGATGTATACATACAGTATTTATGTACATCATCTCATATATAAAGACATGTATATTTCCACATAGACCCATCAGACTGATGAACTTACACAGATTGTAATGTGAAGATGTCGGTAAATGCATATAAGTGGCTTAAACCTTAATCAGTAATTCCTAAAATAAAAAGATGCGCCTGTCCTGGGCATGGCTACATTCCCTTATTGTATTAACCTCAACCAAATTCTGCTGTCAGGCTGTTCTACTTGTCTACCACCCCCTAAGTAGATTTTCTGTTTGATGATGATGATGTTCTGCCATATTTGTGAAAAATATATACAAAAAAGATAAAATCAATGACAAATCTTGTAAATCAACTCTTTATTTAAACTATAAATTATCCAATGCTTCCTAAGCCTTACCTGCTGGATAAACTTGCATTGAGTGATAACATTGTCACTGTGCTGTAACCTGCAGATTTAGTGAATAAGTCACTTGGAGATTAAAAGTCTCCAAGGTCTATGTAACAGTCCAAATAGTGTCATTTGATTTCTGTGTCCAAAAAAGCTCTGCAGTATCTCATAACTTTATCATCATCATTATCACCGCTATCATCTTTTTGGAGATATTCTAAGCTGTGGGTAAGAATACTGAATCATAATAAACGATCTCCATTTCTTCTGCTGTATTAAACATCACCTCAGCACTTATAATTCCTGCTGCCCCCAGGCTTCTCCTATTATATTTTTATTTACATGGCATTTCCATATGATGTTAACATGGGGATCCTCATGCACCTCTGTGGGGTTCTAACCAATTATGACATCACTGGTTTGCCTGCTGATGTGTAGACCGCTGTCACCAGACTCATTTTCTGTTTATCTGAGGAGACAACAGAAGTGATTTAATAATCTTGTGAAATATGTGGCTTAGCGCTATCAGCGTTACCAGGATGCCTCCAGAGGCCGGGTAAGAGAAGAAAGGGTTGCAGGGAAATATATTTTAGGATGATTTTTGAATCCTGTGCTGTGGGAAATGTGTATTTGGGGCACCATTTCTCCATCAGAATATCACTTGGGCAGATAAAATACATCTTTATTTAGCACATAATATGAGAACTACATCACATTTTAGTTACAGAGCACCAGCAGGTTCTGTGGCACCAACACTCGTTGAATCGTTTCAATGGGTTTCCCCACAAGAGATAATTGGGACAGATGAATGGAACAAACAGCGAGTGACGCGAGTCCCACCATCTCTGAAACACAAATTCATCACTAATTCTTTTTTGTCACCAATGGCAGTAAAATGAATAAACTTTTAAATGAAGGCTTTGGTATTTAGGCAGATAGGCTCAATATTTGTTGCTGTTTGTTTGTACAAAACATGGTTGCCAGAGCAACAAATGGAATGTTCCAAATGATATGGCCACTCCCATAACTGTTATGGTTATAACTGTTTTTATAAATAACCCCCTAATTCCTTCATTATTAAGGCTATGGTGTTCCCCAAAGTCTAGATATTTATTATATGGTTGTTCAACCCTGATCCCCTTTTTTATTTTCAGTGAACCCCACAACAGATTCTGTGTTATATGAATCGGCCAACAAACCATTTAACAATACAGAAGATACAATAAAACATAAACTAATACATTATTTATTACATGACAGCGGGGATAATGTTCCTACATACTCCTCACCTGAACTAATATATCAGCTGGCGATATGCAGACAAACATTTTATTTTCGCTTTATTTCATTCTAACAGTTGATATATAAAATACATTCTTGTAATGGGTTCATAGCAATTATTTATACCAAGGACTATACAATAATATTCTATTCACTAATTGTTTTGTTTTTGCCATCAATAGTGATGCTAATGATGGACCAAAATCTGTCCTGAGGGCCCCAAAGCCGATGAACCCTGGGTAAGTAACCAATGATTGTTTGCTGCTTAGGTTTTACTTATTTGAAATGGCGAGATGAATGCGGTCAAAACTTTTACTATTCCAATGTACATATAGAGTAGATCCAGGCTTATGTTTTTAGTTCTTATTAAATCCATAAGGCTCCTTATGATCTTTTATGGCTCTGTTCGAAGTCATAGAAATGTTTTCTATTGTTGTTCAACCCTGATCCCCATGTTTACTTTTAGTGTTCCCCACAACAACGTTTAACAATACAGAAGATACAAAAAAAGATATAAGAAAACATTATTTATTGCATGACAGTGGGGATAATGTTCCTACGTACTCCTCACCTGAACTAATATATCAGCTGGCGATATGCAGACATTTTATTTCATTCTTACAGACAAATCCTGGGGCTGGTGATATATAAGTAACATTGTTGTAATTGGTTCATAGAAAGTTTTATACCAAGGACCGTATAATAATATTCTATTCACTCTATGTTCTTTTTATGTCCTCAATAGGAAAGCTAACAATTGGCAAAAATCAGTCCTAAGAGCTGCCCAGCTGAAGTCCCCCGAGTAAGTAACCAACGAATGTTTGTTCTTTAGGCTTCACTCCTAATGGGTTCATTAAATATTATTTATTCCACGGAACACACAGGAATATTCTATCCAATCTTCTGGTTTTGTTTTTGCCCTTTTTACTTTCAGTGAACCCCACAACAGATTCTGTGTTATATGAATAGACCAGCAAAATGTTTAACATTACAGAAGATACAATAAAAATTATAAGAAAACATTATTTATTATTTAATTGTAATGGGTTCATAGCAATTATTTATAACACAGAGTGCCCAACAATATTCTATTGACTTTTTGTTTTGTTTTTGCCCTCAATAGAAAAGCTAATGATGGACTCACACCAGCCCTACGGGCCCTGCAGCTCATGGACCCCGGGTAAGTAATCAATAAATGTTTGTTTTTTAGGCTTTACTTATAAGAAATGTAATGGGATCATAACAATTATTTATACCAAGGAGCACACAAGGATATTCTAATCAGCCTTTGTTCTGTTTTTGCCCTCAATAGGAAAGCTAAAGATGGGACCAAATCTGTCCTAAAAGCTGCGCAGTTCGTGTATGACGGGTAAGTAACCAATAAATACTTAACAAATTTAGGCTTTACTTATTTGAAATATCGAGATATATGCCTCCAAACCTTTGCTATTCCAATATACATTAAGGGTAGATCCAGGCTTATCTTGTTAGTTCCTATTAAATCTGTAAGGCTATTTAGGATCTTTTATGGTTCTGTCCTAGACGTTGCCCGGCTCTACATGTTTCATAAAGACTCACATAGAAAAAACACCTTGGCCAACATGCAGCTTTTTTTCAGATAACAACAATATTCTATCCACTTATTGTTTTTTTTCCCTCAATAGGAAAGCTGATGATGGGACCAAATCTCTCTTAAAAGCCCCGCAGTTCAAGTACGACGGGTAAGTAACCAATGAATGTTTGCTCTTAACAAATTTAGGCTTTACTTTAAATGCCGAGATGAATGCGCTCAAAAGTTTTACTATTCCATTGTATAAATACGGGAGATCCAGGATTATTTTTTTAGTAAGACTCTTTACAAGCTGTTATGGTTCTGTCCTAGACATTGGCCGTTTCATAAAGATTCACATAGAAAAACACCTTGGGCCAGCATGCAGCTCATTTCAGAGGGGATATAATTGGGATATAATTCCAGCCTATTTATTCTCCATACATAATAATACAACAAACACAGAATGCTCCATGGATGTCTATTTCTATTAAAGAGAATGGTAAGAATATCTAATTATTCCAAATTGACCTGTATTTTTTGTGTTCTATCCAGAAACATCTACAGCTTCCAGAATCCTAAACCAAGACCATTGGATCCTGAAGAGCCCATGGAAGTTGATATGTAAGTGTTATGGATTCTTATCATTTTGGGGTAAAGGTCTAAGTCACATATCCACTCTTCTAGTTTTGGGATATCGCTAATATTCAGTTGATATCACATTGGATCAACTAAAGGTCTGATCTATAGCTCTGATCAATAGTTTATACATCTCTCCAGCAGTCAGACGGCTGCTTTATTTGAAAAGAAGTATGATATTAAATAAGTGAAGTAACAATAAATGCCTACTTATTATTCTCTTTTCCAGAATGTGCGAGGAGGAGGAGCCCATGGACATTTCTTAGTAAGTTTCATTGACTTGTGAATTTATAAATATGGATGCATCTTTATTGTTGTTGATAAACTCATTTGAGCCGAGCCCTGCCCCCCATTACAGTCGGCTCGGCCAAATATCACCGACAAATGATGGGGTTGGAGTTCCAGAGACTTTCTCTGTTTATAATTATAGAGGTGTAAATAACTTTATATATAGTTATAGTGTCTCTTCTATTGATTTAATTTTCATGTCTTCTCTGCATCCACAGGTCATGTGATTGGAGATGAGATTGGAGAAGATGAGGGGATAAATTCTTGGGGGGAGGGGGGATTTTACATCAGAGGGGATTAAAATGTCATCTAAAATTTAAAATGTTGTAGTCATGATTGGTCCTTTAAAGTCTCCACATATAACATAATCATTGATCACCATGGATTGCGCCACGAAGGACATTGAAGGACAGACACATCGGAGCGCGTAGCCTGCCTGGTCTTGTCTGTTATGATGTACAGAGTTAGTAGTTTGCGGGTTACACAGTATTATCACCCCCAATGTTTTAACTTCCTATCTGTCAATCCATTTTGTAAATCATATGATGTCGTTCTACTCAGGTTATACCAGATGAAAACTTTCTTATCGTCTTCTGTTTCCTGCAAACTGTTTAACGCAGAGACTGTGCCATTTCTGTTATAGTGTGGAGGAGAGGAGTGCCGGTTACTCTGTATCCGGCGGCTTTATATGTGAAATTACATGAAACTTCCAACAAACTAATTTTGGGATTGGGATCTTTGGTATCGCTTGGCATAAAGCAAAATAACATTTTATATTTAATATTCACCAGTTCTAAATATTTTAAGTTAAAGAACATAATTAAAAAAACTTTCATTTTAAGCTATTTTATAGAGGATTAGAAGTAATGTAAGAAAGTCTACATTTACCAAGAGGGTAGTAGATAAATAGAACAGGGTCCCGTCAGACGTGGTTGAGGCTGACAGAATTTAAACATGCATGGAATTTGCATAAAGGCTAAAAACCAATGAGATTATTTTTGTTTCCTTATTTGCTGTATATTATTTTACCTATTTCAACATAAATTGCTGAATGCTGCCTTTTAGATAACTACCTCCTCTATTTGACATTATTATAGTAGTCCTGGGTAGAGATGAAGCTCGGCGCGGTTCCACCCAGCGGGTTTAACCCTTTCATTGCCACTCTTGGTCTTATGCACTTTGAGCAATAATGTAGATGATGACAAATATACTAAATATAGCGAATATACTTAATAATTTATTTATTAATATTCATTAATTAAAAAATGGTTTGATGGTTTTCATGTCCTGATCTTGATGGCTCCATCATTGGGATTTTAGACCTTTTGCTAGCTATTTGGCTAATTCTACTTAATGATTAGATTGGATTTTTGGATACATGTTTGTACATTTGATTATTTCACAGGGAATATTGCTACATTTGTACATTTTCATGTAATTCAATCTTTACACTTTGGTGTTTATGCCATTCGTATTTACTAATAAATAATAAACAAATCATACGATATCTCATTATTATTTATTGTTTTATATAGCGCCATCAGATTCTGCAGCGCTGTACAAAGTGTAGACAGGACAATACATATATAACATAACGATATGACATACAGAAAAAACAGGTGAGGAAGGCTCTGCTCAAAAGAGCTTACAATCTAGAGGATCATTAACTCTTTGATCCTTGGTGAGTGGATCCTTGTATTTATGGTTAGTTGTATTCCATGACTGGGGAGACTCCATGCAAGTCTGTTTCTCATATTTAAAATATTCTGGTTACTATTATCAGGGCGCTGGTCATACTTAATCGATACTTCATTATCAGCTGATGTAATAAAGTAGTGAGCAGTCTCCTTCTGGCGCGCATGCATCCATCATAACCTGGGGATCTCTGGCTTTAAAATGTCAATACTTATTTCATGACCCAGCATAGGTTTTGTTTGGGAAAATAAAACAAGAATACAGAAGGAAATTATTTATTTAAGTCACATGGAGAGTTGGGAGATCCCCAACCCAATTATTATGAACACAATAAGGGTACTGGGTTTCCCGTTACGCCCTCCCAATTGGAAACGCTGCTTCAAAACCCGCAAAACAGGAGAAGTCGGAGAATCCATCATTATAGAGGTGAAATGTTGATCCTACAAAACATTGACAAACTATGCTTCATATTCATAAGGGAGAATCGTGTTGATCCACACCAGATTCATTTACTACCCCCTATCCAACTACACTTTATTGGAGATCCAGGTCAGAGATTCCAAAGAGCTTAAAACCCTCATTGAACTCCAGATTAAGATTCAGTCTTTGCTTCAGGATCGCAGGTTATAAGAGTTCCTATCAGTAATTCTGGAAACCTGAACCCCTGACAGAAGCCCCCGGTGAGAGGAGTCCATGTTCACTCTGAGACTCTGTGTTCCTTCACTGTATGGAGGAATCTTCCGTTCCAAACATGTCTGTGATTTAAACATTCAGAGTCCCTGCTGTATCTGGGAAACCTACATCTGAAAGCGATAATTATTTCTTCCGCTTGTAACATTGACCTCTTACCTGCTTCTGTTTCCAGTATCTGCTGAATCTGCAGGATATATGGAGTTGAGTCAGTGAGTTGTGATAACATTACAATATCTGCATGATTCCTGGGATTATAGAGAAGACGTCTCACCTGTTAATATTCCATCAATCTGGGATATTTGTCAGGTTTCTATCCTTGGTTTAGAGACATTGATGAATATGGAAAAAAACAAAAATAACCTTAAAACAAGAGACTTATGAAAATAAATTGGATAATTATATCATGGACTTAGTTGTAAGTATTGTTTTAAAATGCAAAATAAAGATTTTATTTGGCTTCTTGAAATCAACATTCTATCAATTACTCTGTCAAACACCGCGCATACTTGGTTTCAATCAGATATTACAGTAATTGACACAAACCTTTTTTAATTCTAATAAACCCGCATTGTTGTCAGCCACGTGATATTTTGGGAGAGTTGTTCAAACACCTAATGTATCTGATTCTTTATGTCAATGCTAATAAAGACTCTTCCTCCCAGGGGCAAACAAGACATCGTGCTGCATGGGTCCAAGGA
>VKOC01031930.1:0-16750 GCA_009364415.1 Spea multiplicata
TATATATATATACACATGTGTGTGTGTATATATATATATATACACATGTGTGTGTATATATATATATACACATGTGTGTGTGTATATATATATATATACATACATACATGTGTGTGTATATATATACACATGTGTGTGTGTATATATATACACCGGTATATATATACATGTGTGTATATATGTGTGTGTAAAGGCAGGGGTGTGTGGTGAGGGCAGTGTATAAATATGTATGTATGGACAGGCGTATGTGTAGATATATATAGTGTGTGTGTGTGTGTGTGTGTAAGGGCAGTGTATGTATGTATATGTCTGTATAACAACCAGCCAATCACCGGTAAGGTACATCGCTTGCCGTGATTGGCTGGTTGTTGTACGCTGGGTAGAGGGGTAGTTTTATACGGCGAGTATAGCCCAAACTCTATATTTGAACTGGAAAAGTTGGGGGTCGTCTTATACGCCAAGTCGTCTTATACGCCGGAATATACGGTACATTTTTTCTTATCTTATTTTATTTCATGTTATAATTATTCACATATTTATTTGAGGTTATTTAAGAATAACCCAGATTGGTATTTTTATTATTTCCATGTGGGCATTTTGATTCTGATCTTTTTCACACATATACAACAGGTCAGTATCTACCTGGAGATTATACCTCAGGCCTTCCGTCTGTTAGGTGGGCTTTGTGATTTCCTTACTCTCGGACAGGTCCTTGGCATGGGCTAATCCCCTTTGGGTGACACAGAACCCTTTAGTACACAATTACCCTGAGTTTGTTGAGACTTTTAAAAGGGAATTTGATGTTTCGGCTTGCTCCACTTAGGCTGTCAAACAACTATTCAACAGTGAACAAGGACGGTTGGGGATTAAGCCATTGAGTTTTGTACCCTGGCTGCTGAGGTTGGTTGAAAAAATGGGCTCTAATGGGCTCTCGGATACTAGTAAAGATGAGATTGCAGCCAGGGACCTTCCCAGAGATTGGAGGAACTGGTCTCATATGGCATCTTATTGACTCCCGAATCCGTAAGAGACCATCCTTCAGGGAACGCTTGTGGAGGTCTCCTATCTGCTTAGCCAAGAGCTTTTTGTCCTCACCTATGCCTCCCTCACCTCCCATGCCTCCTTGTCTCAACAGTTGTGGAACCCATGCAGCTTGAGTTTACCTGTCTTTCTGTTGAGGTGAGGGCCTGTGCCTTTACTGCGGTAAGGCAGGGCACTTGCCCCACACACCTGCACCTAAGGCTCCATGGGGGACAGGTCTTAGGTGGCAACTCTGTGTCCCGGGTAGTCTTGGTGGGCCTCTCGTGGGGCAAGATTTCCATCATTACAGAGGCAGTCATTGACTCTGGGGGAGGGGGTATATTTATTGACAGCACCTTCGTCCAGAAGCACTCTATTCCATTGCAGCTTCATACTGCTCCACTTGCCATTGAGGCAATTGATGGCAGACCCCTACAGCCTCCCCAGATGGCCCACAAAAACACTACGGGCTCTCCATCACAAAATCATACAAGTTCAGGTGATCCACTGTCCTGATTATCCCATCATTCTGGGATATCTGTGGTTGAGCAAACAATCCCTAATTTGATCTGGTAATGGTCGAGGTCATTGCATGGTCCCCAGCTGTTACAAGTTATGGCTAATGAGCTGTCATTAGCCATATCTTGTAACAGTTGGGGTGAAGGTGCTAACCACTTCTCTGGCATCTTTGCTAACCCAAGAGTTCCAGGAGTTTCGAGATGTAGAGAACTGAGACCCTGTATTGATTACAGGGGGCTCAACAGTATCACGGTTAAAAGCGTCTACCCGATTCCGCTTATTACTGAGCTCATAAATCGCTGGAAAGGGTCCAAGTTGTTTACTAAGCTAGAACTGCGAGGGGCATATAATTTGGTAAGGATAAATAAGAGCCAAGAATGGAAAACTTTGTTAACACCAGGAGCGGGCATTGCAAATGCCTCGTTATACCCTTCAGTCCCTGTAATGTTCCCACGGTTTTCCAGAAATTCATAAATGATGTCCTCCGGGACATGCTCCAACAATGCGTGGTGGTATAACTAGACAACATTCTGATCCATTACACTTCCATAGAAAGCCATTGCACAGATTTAGAGTCCTGCGAAGGCTACAAGAGAATAATCTATTTTGTAAATTTGTGAAGTGTGAGTTCCACCGCAAACAGGTCACCTTCTTGGGGTATGTGATTTCAGAGGTTGGTTTCGCTATAGACCCTGAAAAACTCTCTGGGCTTCTCGAGTGGCTGCGACCCGTAAGTCTCCACACCCTTCAACGGTTCCTCGGGTTTGCTAACTACTACTGTAAATTAATTCTTAATTTTCCACTATTGTTAATCCCCTAACATGACTAAAAAAGACGGTAATGGCTCTCACTGGTCCATCAAAGCCTTTGAGTAATTTAAAGGCCACTTTTGCTGCAGTTCTCATTTAGGCACACCCAAAACTCGATCTCGACGCATCTGAGAAAGAAGTAGGCACCCTCCTGTCTCAATGTCCTACTCCTGAGAGAAAGTTGCACTCATATGGATATTTTTTAACCCCTTAATGACAAAGCCATTACATGTACGGGCTTAAAATGCATTTTCAATGGGTTTAGGGACCGCCCATTGTCCTTAAGGGGTTAAAAAAGCTAAGTTTTTTAAAAAAAGCTAAGGTATTTTGCACTTTACGTTGTCAGCCCATCTGGTTCCTACTCCTTAACACACACTATCTAGTCTCTCCATAGTCTCCACACTTTAATCAGCCCATGCTCATGTCTTCGATTCAGGATAGCTTTATTATGTCCAATACATATTTTAATTCTGTTCTGCTTCTCTGTAAAGTAACATTTTGAGACATGTTTTTAATTTCTTTCTGAAACACTGACAAGGTTCTCCACAAAAAAGGGACTGGCTCTTCTTACAAATAAGTCAATGACAACAAGACTTTTGAGAAGTCTCACTGATTTATCTATGCATTATTGGGGGCCAGGAAAACCTTTCCAACAACAGTAACTCACTGGGGTTGGGCCTTGATAAAGTATAGTGAAGTCAAGGTGTAGAAAATACAACTATCTTGCAAACTTGCCCCTTTAATGAACAGACCCAGCAAAACTCATGCCTTCCCAACAGGAGTTTGGTGGTTTATGGACCCTGTAGTTGTATTGTTATCCCTGCTGACATACAATAAACTGTCCACTTCAACATTTGTGGCCTATCCTATCCGAAATCTCATGGTTTGGTAGTGGGAGGATAGGATATATTTTTACAGCCAGAGAAGGAGGGTGGTAAAGAACAAGAAAGGAGGACAGGGACACATGGAGTTGTGATTAAACACATTTCCTAACTGCCATTTCCTACTTTGATGAGTGCATTGCAAGCTATGCTTGAGGCTGGTGAAAACACATTGGCCAGCACATTTTTCAGTATTTATGCAAACATTCACTGGCTACATAAAAAAGTCATACATACGTTACGTGCATAATTACTAACCATATATAATAAACTACAAACATTTTACACATTTCTTAATGTATAAACAAATTGAGCCTGTCTGCTCAATAATGTTCAATGTAAAAGTGCCCCCCGAAGATCTGGGACAATGTATTGTCCCAGATTCAGGTTGCCTGGCACCCGAGACATGAAGTCCCATTGCAGGACTATCCTGGGCAACCCTACATGTAGGTAGAGCAGAAATATGTACTAGATTGATTAAATATTATTTTTACTTGCTTAAGTACAAACAGTGTATTATGTAATAATAATTACCTTGCAAATGGGATAAAGGAAATGCTGTACCTAGAATAATAAAAATAAAAAAAATGTTAAGAGTTTTGAAAATCCACAAAGATCCATCAGATCTGCTGTAACACTTTAATGCAAGTATATAAGAAATATCCTTTTTTTCCAACACTCTCCATACAACTTGCTGTGCACATCCATATTGTGCAATATTTCAGAAAACTCATCTGCTGAACTATTCACATGTAACAGAGTAACGTTACCAAAATAACCATAAAGCAGCATCAGCCGGGAACAAGTCCTTAAAGAGCAATTTATGGAGGTGCAATGGCAAGTCCATCAAGTTATATATTGTTTTTCAGGACGAGAAGGGCTTTCTTTAGATGTCATTATTTTGATTGTATCATATCATTTACTATAAAAAATATAAAATATGGGGAAAAATTGAGAAAAGGGGACTTTTTTCTGACTTTAAAAATCTTTTACTCTATCTATAAAAGCTAATGAAAAAATCTGCTAAATAGAGTCTACTATTTGTCCTGAGTTTAGAAATACCCAGTGTTTCTATGGTTTTTTTGCTTTGTTGTGGTGCAATAAATACAAGTAGCGTTTTGCTATCACACAACACCCCAATATGTGTTCAGTAATGTGACGGACCGACCAGGGACCTCACTTTTCCCTTCAGGACAATAATTCCCCGCAATTCGTAGGCAATTTCCCGAAGCAAAGTAAAGGGATATCGCTATCCAGTACCCAAATAACCAGGCAAGGCTAGTCTTTAGGTACAACTGATTTATTTTAGACACAGATGGCTGGATATATCCAACAAAACATACATTAACATAAACAAGATACAAACCGCTTAATCTGCATCCCAGAGACAACAGGGGCAGTAATGGGGTTAACAATAGAAAAGGAATAACTGGCACCACTAAGCCTGGGGGATAAAGAGCACACATTATGTTTATTACATTATCTCAGACCTTAGTGTGCCGTGTGCAAACTTTTACAAAAATAAGGCAATAATATACATTTTTATTAATAACACACACAAGGATAACATTATTTGAGGGGTAGGGTGATTCTAGGAACCGTCACAGTCCCAAAATGCAGGAAACCCAAATTTGTTTCCGAGCTCCACAGTCTTTAGAGTCTCTTATGATTTGGATAACGTGGCACTCCTTACCAGGGCCCATAGTGTATAGTAAGGAGGCTGGCACGCAGTCCCCCCAGGAGCCCATGGCACGAAGGCTTCCGTGACACAATATATGAATGCTAGTAGTATATTTTAGTGAATAAGCACCAATATACATATATTAAGGTGCTTCATAAATTGTAAAAATCACCACAGTACTCTATATGATATAAATCACCATAAATATTAGGAGGAATAAAAAAATAATAAATAGACTAAAAAAGTCAAAAATGACCAATAAACTATATAAACACACCTCTTTCTCTGGTGTTTCTACCTGGCCAGAATAAAGGGACATAAATAAGGAATGCCTCACAGTGAGGTAATAGAGTTTGGGAAAAAATGTAAAGATTGAGTAGAGGGAAATATTAAACAGAAACTGCTTTAGTTTTTTTTTACTATTACTTGCTTCTTCAGTGGATCTGTCAAACGAAACGATCGAGTTTTCAAAATAAGTTAATAAAAGGCCATTGTCTCCCACCCAACATAGTTCTGGAGACACTGGAGGTTTTGTTATGTCACCTTAGTGAAAATGAAATAGTCAATGTGATTGTTATTGTTACCATTTGCGACATTTAATCAGGGCCAGCATAGGCTTAGGGGCACCTGGGTGGAATATTTTTTTCAGTGCCCTCCCCCTTCCCTGTAAATAACATACATCCTAGTACCTATATATTCCTAAGTGGGCCCATTCTGTGTTAAATACTTTGATTGGGTACCATCTTTCCAAATGACACCTCTAAAAGGGATACTGTAGCCATAATGTGCACTTTAAATTATATTATAGCTGTGTTCGCTTATTTTTTCTCCCTCTTGCTAGAGATGTTCTTTTCTGCATATGTTTGCCTAGAACAATTAAAGTGCCTTGAAAACTCTGATTTGTTTTGAATTAGTTTTTAGACATGTTCACTATTGACAAAAGTGTGTTTTACTTTGTATAGCATTGTGGAATATGAAGGCGCTATATAAAACAATAAATAATACTTTTGCTTGCAGTTAGTGTTATATGTAACTTTTTGATCTAGTCTGCCATCTTGTGGCTTATCGGCTACATGCATTATTCTGTGTGGATAGTTTAAACCTTAGTGCACTGATAAAACATAGATTTTGTTTTAAACAGGGTGTCACAGTTAGCTATTGGATAACCACACATACATAGGGTGCAGGTGTGCAAGGGTTAATGATACCAGCCCTTTGGTCACTCACTTAACCCTAAAACACACCACAAAAACCACACCAGACTAGTAATCTGCATTAACCACCAAATTATGTTTTAAACTCACTAGAGTTTATGGACGCTTCGGTAACACCCAGTACCACACTGAACAGATCAAAAATGTAAAAAACCCAATTTAAGTAAAACAATTAAGTAACGTATTTTATTCCAGCTTTCTGGTAAGGTAGAGTTTGGTTAGAGCACAAAGATGGAAACTGTATTACTATGTAGTTTAATCTGAAAAATGGCACAGTGCTTATGTACAAAAATGATATGAACAAATTAGATAACAATTGTGATAACAATTTAGACAATACAGTTTGTAAAAATAAACAAGGAGAAACTCAATGTCCTTGTTGAGTTTGAAGATTTTTGGTGATGTTACAAATCCTTAGAAAGTTCAAGTTTCCAAAAAACAGTCCATGTTATCCCCTGGTGAGATGTTCCTCCCCTCCAGTGTCACAGAGAGACGTCCCAGGCCTAGCCCTTAGTATCACATACATATCAAACTACATCTTAACATACATCTGTTAAAATTGAAAGACCATATTGTGTCCTCAAGATGACCCAACCCCAGCATACAACACATCACCCTAAATCCCATATCGCAGGGGGGTTGCCATTAATGGTCACTGAGGCTGAACCTGAGTGAGTTTATGGCAGAGCTTTGGTATGTACAAGGTACAAGCTGTTGGCTGCAAAACACATCTGGCTAGGTTAGCCCTTCCAAGGCCAAACCCCTGCATTAGCCCAACATAGGCTCTGCTTGACACAGGGTGTGCATTCTAAACAATATAAAATAATAAATCTTTGACCCAGAAGATATCCAAATGTATGTGGATAGACTTGAAAATGCAAAATGTAAAATAGAGCGTGTAAATGCCCTATTTCATTAACTATAGTTTTAATCACACATTTAGACCAAAACTTTTAAATTATTACAGTATTTAAAAGTTGATATTTTTAAGTAATTGTTTAATGTGTTTACATTAGTAAAAAGTATAAAGTAAGTTAAATGTTGTTACTACAGGAGTTGTACTAAGGTGTGCATGCACTAAGAGGCCTGGTATGTATGGAATCTGATGAGCCATGATGACATGAGCTGTATGTGAGGTTTTGCTTCTCTGTATGCACAGATGGCTTATACATTCATTTAGGTTCATTTGAGCAGACATTTACAACGTTTCTTGTGCATACCAGCAGGACAGATGAGCAACATCTGCCAACTATGTGCTTGCAACACATAGTCATGAACCTTGGCACTGAATGTGTTTATGTAATGGTTTTTAACATATTAAATTAAGCAATACAGATATTAGAAGCTCACATTGATATCAATGAATTGCACATTCTGGTTCTTTTACTCTGCAAGCAGCTTTCTAAGAGTTATTGGCAGGTCAATAGGGATGGGCTAAGGGACCTGCAGCCTGAGTGTTTTTGTGGGAAGTAATGTTCTGCCTCAAGTCTCTGGGGCTGCCTGCTGCTTCCTCCTTCAGAATGTGGCTTCTCGTAGTTCCTATTGGGCTTTAGCCACAAATTTTTTCAGGACCTACCCATGGCAGGCTTGCAAAATAACAACTTTTCTCAGGGACCACTCTCTTGACCTACAAACACATAACTCAGGGACCACTCTCTTGACCTACAAACACATAACTCCTAAAGCGCCCAGGTCCCTAGATGCATTAGTACCCCCATATACCTGGTCAACCAAATCTTGTCCTCACATTAACAAATAAGATCTCTAAAGCCAGCCATCAATCCAACTACCTCTGAACCAACCCAGAGTTGGTGATTCCTACATTGCCTGTCCACTGTGAACATTCACTTAACGTGTGTGCATCCCTCGTCCCACTACCCCAGTACCCAATTCAGGTACAGATTGAGCTACACCCTGGATATGCAATCCAAAACCCTTTACTGGCCCTTGATGGAAAGGAAAGAATATAGTAAAAAAAGTGAGGCTGTGGTTCAATGAACAAAATTATTGGGATAATGGTGTAGCAGGGTACATATTATATAGAAAGTATAAAGGCAAGAAGGTAGGAAAAAACAGCTTAAAGAATATTCTTATACAAGGTAAGGAGAAGAGCCTAGAGACAGTTTAGGGTAACTGTGAAAAAAGGTGGATGTTCGCATGATGATGTGTGATATATAGCCAAACCTGGAAAGCAGAGGAGCTTGATCATCTGGTACCAGAAGAAAAAACTGAGATGTCAATGAAAGATTTGGCTATCATTATGAGGGGGGGATTTAACCTCCCTGATGTAGATTTTACAAAAAAATATCCATCTAGGCCAACCAGAATTACAGAAATCCTATTTTTATTCAGCTGTTTTAGTTTTGTGCACTTTATACAATAAATGTTTTTGCATGCCATGAGAGAAGAATATTTTATATAAAGTTTGTGATTACAATACAAAAGCAGACTGGCCATCAGGCAAGCCATCTACTATCTACCTTAATTGCTGCTTGGGTAATATGTCCCTTTCTTTAGTATTTGGCCATTGGTTGGGTACACCAACTTAAGGCTTATGTGTTTAAAGTGTGAGGGTCACTTTTTATCCCCTGTTTGGCACTGGTGAATAAATACAAATAGCAAAACAGTTCTGGTCTTGCAAAATAGCCCCAGTCATAAAGGTCTTAAAACTGTTGTAATATGATATCATTACAACACCCCATATCTCCATTACCTCCATCACATGTCCAAGCCACATCGATGGCCGAAAGAGGTGCACAAAGAAGGTCGTTGTCATTGAAGCTACGGCTTCATGGACTTTTGTGCAGTTGATATTTTGTCTAAAACTATGGATTCTTGCAACCTATGGACACATCAGGGGCAGACAAACCCAACGGGTAGAGGTACAGATATTTTTCTCCTGCACCTTGAAGGATAGCAGGTAGAACAGCACCATAATAAATAATCTGGTAACCTGCAGGTCTACTTCTGTGCTGGCACATAGTCAGACGATAGCTAGGTGAGCACCCATGAGCTGAAGCCCAATGCCCAGCTTTTCTTGGGTTTTCAAAGGAGGAGCAAAGGCCCACTCTACCTTCCTAACCTTTCATCTGTGATGAGCATCACGACCCTCTGCATGGAAGTCCACCTCTGCTCATCTTTTTACTAATATTTTCTTGTTGCATACAAAATGCCAAATAAGTATTTAAGTATGAAATTCTGCCTTTTTTCTGTTGAAAAAAAACAATAATATGCTGTTTATGTGACATTGTTATTCTTTTTCTTGCAGCGCTTTAGAGACAAGCCCTAAAACCACTGCCAAGTGTAAAATCCCATTTTATTAATCCTGGGCAACTGTGAAGTAAGCACAAAGCAATCATTTTTTCACCTCCTGGCAAAACAATTCTCCAAGGACAAATGAATGTTATATGTGTCTAGATTAATAAAGTCAGGTTTAATCAGCTGATTTCCCTCAGGAACATAAGCATGACTTTCTCAGTACTCAAGCAATCTGAAGCCTTTCTCTCCCAGTAAACGGACTACACAAATATTAAAGAAAGGGTGTGTATTTTGTGTAAGCCTTTAGGAAATACATATAGTCTCACAGGCAAATTACTATTTTAAACTGTAACAGGTGAAGCACTGGCCTGAAGTGTAGCATGCATGCAAGGCTAACATCACTGGGCTAGCTGTCAATCCTCACAATGTATCGCTTTTTCATTTTATAAGCCCAATAGAATCCCTGCCTTTTTGCAGTATGCTGTCCTCAGGGCCGGCCCAAGACATAAACCACTCGGCACGCCTCTCTCTCCTACGCTTAAAAAAAAAAGTGCCTCCTGGGACTACATTTTGATATGTGTTACCTGGTGTCCCCCTGCTGACCTGCTCACCACACTTACCCCCTGCAACCCCTGCTGCCACACTTGCCCAACTGCAGCCCCTGCTGTCACACTTGCCTCTGCAGTCCCTGCTGTCACACTTAATACCATTCAACTCCTGCTGCCATACTGGTGCTGGGGTTTTTATTTTCCTCAGTATCCTGCATTACTTACTGGAATATAACCTGAGCCTTTTGCCTTTTTGTACATCCAAAGCATATTATTTATGGTCTCTCATAGTATTAAAAATTGTTATTTTATGCTAATACCAATAATGTAAGACACCAATTGCCAGAGGTCTACACTGGTGTCCTAGATATTCAATTTCAACTTTTGGGCTTTTCAGTGGAGACATTTGAAGTGCAAAAGCTGAGTATTAGGTTATGATTATGCAAATAACAAAAAAACATAATAGGGATATAAAGAGTATCCAGGGTCCAGGCTAGTGTATATTGGGCAGAAAAAGGAAGTGGAGCCTGCTACATGGATATGTTTTCTTCCCCTCCTTTTTACTTTGTTGAAGATCAGTGCTTGTGGATTGTCCCTGAGGGCTGGCATCAATCTGGAGCTTATCAATTCGGGTGGCTGTAGCACAAGTAGTTAAGTGCAGAATTAATCCTAGGCTGGGTCCTTGGTGAGTGGCGAGTAGTGTGTATTCTGTGCAAGGGATGTTACGCTGGAACTACACCTATGTCAGTACTCTCATGGACTTTATCAAGATCATATCAGTTGGCAAGTTTAACCTAACAAGTTTAATAAGTTTCTTCATGTACGGTATTTTATTATAGTTCACCTCAAAATAAATTGTCACAGTGTTCAATAATAAGGAGGCCTTTTATCTCCATGCCTTTGTATCTGTGTTGTTATTTTAACATAATTTATTGACCAATTGACATTGTACCCTTGAAAAAGCCATTCCTAAGAGAAACACATAATCCTGTACATGGAGGACTTCACTGATGGAGACTTCAGGAAGGCAGCATATTACATCATATTCAGTGTGATTTTAGTGAGTCAAGTTATATATTTCATAGTTACATTTTACTTTACTGTACTGGTGTGTGTTTGGGTGTCAGTGTACTGGTGCTGTTGCCAATAGTTATTAATTATTTAATTATTAATATACCACTAGGGGAGAGCTGGCAGCCTACGGCCTGGGGGCAAATCTAGTCAAGTGGCCCATTGTGCCACCGAATCAGCCCACCATCCATGCATATCTTTTCCTGATTTTCTAACACATGTTGATGTTGACTATAGTTCAATTTATTCCTAAAAAAGTAAAGTGCCAGGAAACAGTTCATCAAATATACAGGACAGGCTCTGCCACACCGACAACCAAACAGACACACCAGTACAGGCTCTGCCACACCAACACACCAAACACACACACACCAGGACAGGCTCTGTCACACCAAACACACACACCAGGACAGGCTCTGCCACAGCCTGCCACCAAACAGCACACACCAGGCAGACACTGCCAACGCGCCACCGACAATCAACACACCAGGACAGCCTCTGCTTTATTCAGACCGACATCCAACACAGCAACACACCAGACAGCTCTGCACACAGACACAACACACACACACACCAGGACAGGTTCTGGTCCCATCCACACCAAACACACAAACCAGAAGGCTCTGCCACAATTACCGAACCCAAACACACACACCAGGACAGGCTCTGCCACACAGACACACAGACTGGACAGGCTCTGCCACACAGACACCCAGACACTGCAGTTGTAATATGATCCTAGAGTGAGTCATCTGCACAGCACACAGACACAATTTATAAATAAATACTGGATTAATCTTCCCTGCTCCCAGGATGTAGATTCCCTTTAGTTTGCACCCCTTTACCTGTAACTGCACCTTAAGTTAACCGTATTAATTAAATTAACTCTCAGTCCTCAGCATTAAATTAACCCTAAAGACCCCTCAACCATAACGCCCCTACAATTAACCGCCTAACGACCCCAATCAACCATTAACTGCCCCTAATTAACGCGCTAACGACCCATCACACCATAACTGGCTGGCTAACATGGGTAACCCTTAAAGCCCCATCAACCATAACTGCCGGCCTAAATTAACGCTCTCAAAGACCGGGGCATTAACCATAACTGCAGCTAATAAACCCTAAAGACCCCATTAACCATAACTGCCCCTAAATTAACCTTAACGACCCCCATCAAGCATAACTGCTTTTAAATTAACCCTAAATACCTCATTAACCATTATTGCCCCTATATTAACCCCCACCTCCCCTAACTTTCAGCAGGCCAAATATTAATTTTATACTTATTGTTAGAGTTGCTGAGCAGTGTGGACGCTATAAGGAAAGGGACGGCAACAATCATGAGTGAGACCGCAGGAAGGCACTGGGAAGCAGAAAGGGGCGGGACCAATTGTCAGCGTGACTGCAGGGAGGGACTGGGAAGTAGTAACTGCTGTAAGTGACAGGTCGGATTATAAAACGAGGGGTATTTTTCAGAGCATTTGCTCTGAAAAAACCCTAATCTTATAATAGATAATATCGATTTAACTAATCGATTTTATTGATTAGTTGTTACAGCCCTAATTCATTTATTCATTTATTATTCACAAACATTCATTCACTCATTCATATATTAATTTCCTCATTTACAGATAATAATCATTTACAGATACTCATTCATGCCCTCAGTCACGCATACTCATTCATACAACCTCCCCAACCCCTTACCTGAACTGCAGATCACTCTGTGCCACTTGCAGGAACCGCTGCATCCTTCTGCGTTCTTCTCTTGTACCACCCGGGAAAGCAGGAACGGAGCAGAGTCATGTGACATGACGTAAAGTCACGTGACTCCTCTGGTTTCCTGCTTGTCCTGGGTTGAGCAAGAGACGCTGCTTGCACAGCAAGCAATGCACAGGTGAGTGGCAGGGCGTCTGTGGAAGTGATCGCGGGGGTTGCGATCACGGTAAATGCAGGCTTTTGTCCCGCATCAGCCACTTGGCCGGCCATTTTATTAACATTTAGGGCGACCTGGGGGGCAATTGCCCCCGGGCCCAGCCCGCCACTGTATACTACTATCATATTCTTCAGAGGTGTACAATAGATAAACAGAAAATATCAAATAGTGCCTGACATGACGCTATGAACTTAGAAAACTAGGGTCCTGCTCATATAATCTGTAGTGATATTATATGCTTGAGTATGTGAATCTCCAGTTTCACAAAAGTGGAAATGTTTTTTTATGTTCTATGCAAAAATGTTCTCATTTTTTTAAAAAAGAAAGCCCTATGTTTTTGTTTTTTTACCTTTGATGCTTACTTGTAGTTGCATTATAGTTTTTGACTTCATACACAACACTGTTTGTTTATGTGAAACATATTTTTATTTCCTAATAACACATCTACATTTTCATTTAATAGTCTTTTTTACTTTACGTAAAATGTGCAGTTTACCCATTATTGCTTGGCATTTTTGTATGTATCTGTGAAAACTTTATATGTAAACAATGAAAAGGCTTTTCACCCTTTAATGTAACAATGTTACCAACATATTCAACAACATTGGTGTAACATATTGTTATTGGTGTTTCAAATGCATTGGGATCTTTTTGTGCTTATGATTGGCTATTATCACTTTTAACCCCTTAATGACAAAGCCCGTACATGTACTGGCTCAAAATGCATTGTTTTCAATGGGTTTTAAGGACCGCCCATTGTCCTTAAGGGGTACAACATCTCCATAGATCTACAAAAATATATAGAGGGCTATACTAAACCACATAACATTTGTTAAGTGGTTTACAGGAAAAGGAAAAATGGCTCTAAGAGCCTTGTAGATTGTTCTCTTTATCTACTAAGATGTTTTCATGACATGTATAAATTAATCTGACAGGATAGTATATGGCTGAAATAGAAATCTCACATGGATTGACCAGATAAAAAGCGTTGTCAAATATTTGATAAAAATGCAGACAACCTGACATAGATATCTGCCTTTGTTTTAGATACTTGATCAAATTCCATCTGCAAAGGATGATGTTGTAACATTTCAGACCTATTGCAGTGCTGTTTCATGGTTGGGAAGGGCTCCCCAAGAGAGCAAAATAAGAGGTAAGCCAGTGTCTGGATTTCCCATTTTCCTCAGCGCAATATTGAAGTTACTTAAAGATGTACCACTGTGTCACTGTAGATCCAGATAATTCAGTAGTAATCACATTTGTGCAATTTCAATTTACCTATTATTATTGTTATCTTAGAGGGTCATTAAGCCCTGCAGTGCCACCAACACCTTGGATTTTCACTTGACACTCATTTACTTCCCCAGCAACTGTTTGGCGTCAGGCAATAAGGAGTCAGGCAACAAGATAAGGCCAGTGAATAATGAAAGTATTCAGAAACTGGGCAGACTAGATGGGCCAAATCTATGTTTCTCACATTGCTGAGCTTTCTGTGGGTGCACACCCTATATAACTCCCATGGGTAGGCATTGAAAGGCACATTAGACTAATATCTTAAAGTAGGTCGTTAGAAAGCACTGTAGAATGTTTCAATAAGAAATTATCTGTAAGAGACAGGCAGGCAGGAGTAGTAGGAAGGCAGAATGGTCTGATTCACTCATGGTTTCTGTCCTATCGTTCCCAGGGTTCTTTCTCTGTGCTGTATGCTAACACTCCATCAGCTGCAACAATTCCAACAAAATCCATACAACATGCAAACCCAAACAATGTATATATATATATATTTTTTTTTCTATGAGGGACAATGTCAAATGCCTTACTAAAATCTATATAGGTGACCTACTGCCCATCCCTCGGTACACCAGTCCCATGTAGGCAGAAATACAGCCAGCCACACACAGCAGCAGCAGCATTACTAGCTAAGATCCTGGCACTAGTAGTGATACAATCTTCTCCAATCCACCTAACAAAGTAAAGAGCAATTTTAGTTGCTAACAATGCATCACAGATGGGTCATGTGCTGGTGCCTTGGTGGGATCAAAGAAATGAAGATTACTTTTTATAGTGGAGCACCAAATAAAACCACTACTATTGCCACCACAACCACCACCAGTGCCCCCACTCCTGCAAGCACTGCCATCCCTGTAATGTTTCTAACTCCCTAAAAAGTAAAGATGGGCAGGCACTGCCAGATAATAGCAGCAGGTCTATTTTTGGTTCAGAAGAAAGAGAGGAAGAATAGGAAGAAGTGTTTCTAAGTAGAAAAAGACAACATCAATAACCTGGACGAGGAGTCAATCGATTCATCATCTAGAAGTAATCTGTTGATGTGTTGCACCTTCCACTCTGCAGTAGCAGCAGTGTGCTTGTGCCACTGGTTCCCCTTTATGTACCGCCACATCACCACCAATGCCATGGAAAGCATACAAAAAGTAATTGCTATGCTTGGTCTACACCATTATAGTAAAGTGTGAAATTTAGAAAAAGAGATACATTGTATAAAGTCCTTATTACAGAACATTCCAAAATAATCAACAATAAACTGTTAAACCTGTTAAAATCTGGTATGTATTCTGTCTTCTCTGTGAAAATAAAATAACACAAGATATATAGAAGTCTGGTCACTTTTATTCTTATGAGCAGGCCCGGACTGGCCATCGGGCACACCGGGCATTTGCCCGATGGGCCGGCCGGCCCAGGGCGGGATTCACGTAGGGGCTGATGGAGCTGAAGCTCCAGGCCCCTACCTTAAACTAGGCCCAGTCAGGACCGAACTGACTGGGTCTATGCGGCCTCTATGGCCATCTATAACACAGGGCAAAGGGGCATCTGCCCCTTAACCCTGCAGCAACTGCGACCGGGCCCGCCACTGTAGGGGGCCCGCTACTTCCTGGGCAGACGCGCGCAAGCTGGGGACGCCGGGGATGCAGGAATCCAGCAGAGTCACGTTACCTACGTGACCTACGTCACATGACCCTGCTGCGCGTCTGCTTCCCCTGTGCAGTAGAACAGGTTGGTCTGCGAGCGGCACATACTTTTACATCTTCAGTTGTTCAGGTAAGGGGAGGCTGTATGAAGGAGTATTTGAGATTGAGTGAGTGAGTGAATTAATGAGTGTCTGTGAAGGAGTGAGTGAATGAATGTTTGTGAATGAGTATATGTAAATTAGTATCTGAATGAGGGAATTAATGAGTATCAATGTATGAATGAATATCTGAATGATTGAATGATTATTTGTGAATAAAGGAATAAATATTTGTGAATTAATATGTGTGTGTGATAGCATGGATGTATAAGGGGGGGGCAAAGATGCCACAGACAGGCTGTTTTGTAGCAAAGATGCCACAGGCAGGCTGTTTTGGTGGCAAAGATGCCACAGGCAGGTGTTTTGGTGGCAAAGGATGCCACAGGCGGGCTGTTTTGGTGGCAAAGATGCCACAGGTGGGCTGTTTTGGGGCAAAGATGGCAAGTCCTATTCTTCCAATCTGGGTCCTAGGCAGATCCGGGTGCCAGGTCTGATTTGATACTAAAGGGAGGTTGGCTGGCATAAATACACAAAGTGGGGCTGGCTGACGGGGCATAAATACACAATGGGGGGCTCTCTTGAGTGCATAAATACACGTGGGGGCTGGCAGCATCAATACACAAGAGGGCCAGCTGCGGCCATCACATAAATCAATACCAAAGGGAAAGCGTCCGTGGAAACCCTCTGGATGCGGGTGTCAGTGTGGCAGAGTCTGTCCTGGGGTATGTGTTTGAGTGTCGGTGTGGCAGAGTCTGTCCTGGGGTGTGTGTTTGGGTGTTGGTGTG
>VKOC01031933.1:0-16952 GCA_009364415.1 Spea multiplicata
TAAATTAACCCTAAACACCCCATTAACCATAACTGCCCCTCAATTAACCCCCACCTCCCCTAACTTTCAACTTTTTACCTAATTAACTGAAATATTAAGAGCTTATGTGATCATTAATGGATGAAAAATATTTATGTTGTCTGACTTATATATTTTTTAGCAAGAAGTCATGATGAAGACTATTTCTAGTGTGAACTCTACACTTAGTGTCCCAGCTAAGAACTCTTACCGTATGGTGGTTCTTGGTGCCTCCAGGGTGGGAAAAAGCTCCATTGTTTCACGATTTCTGAATGGGAGATTTGAAGACCAATATACGCCGACCATTGAGGATTTTCACCGCAAGCTGTACAACATAAGGGGGGACATGTACCAGCTTGACATCCTTGATACATCTGGGAACCATCCTTTCCCAGCCACAAGAAGGCTCTCAATACTAACAGGTAAGGCTACAATATGTACTGAACAATGTGCAGAAGACTTTTTATAGACTGTTTTGCCAGCTTTACCTTGATTAAAGTGACAAAATAGTTTACCTACCAAATCAAACCTACATCTCTCATCTTCATATACTATAAATACAGAATATGTAACATAACCTCAAAAATAACTTTTGCAGCAGACTGCACTGGTTAGTCGGGTTCTATTGTATCTTATTGTTATTTTCACTAAGCTTATCAATGGGTGGATTAACAGTGGGACAATAGGATTTTGGTTGCAAAGGCGCCCCACTTTGTCATTTGCTTGCACTGTGCAACAGATTGCTACAGTTGTGATCAAAAGTTCGCATACCCTTGGAGAATTGATAACATATGTACCATTTTTAAAGAAAACATGAGTGAGTAGGCAAAACAAATTTATTTTATTTCTTATGGGATTCTTATTCTACTGTAGGTTATAACAGAATGACACAATCATAAAACAAATCATGGTAACAGAGAAAAAAATGAAAGGACCCCTGCTCAAAAGTCTGCATAACCTTAGTTATTGATACTGTGTGTATTGCCTCCTTTAGCATCAATGACAGCGTGCAGTCTTTTGTAATAATTGTCTATGAGGCTCCATATTCTTGCAGGTGGTTATGCAAAGTCTTTTGTCGTCTTGCGTGAACTGCATGTTTGAGATCTCCCCAGAGTGGCTTGATGATATTAAGGTCAGGAGACTGTGATGGCCACTCCAGAACTTTTACCTTTTTTCTGCTGTCAACTTGGGTTGGTTCGGCCTTGTGCTTAGGGTCATTGCTGAACTGGAAAGTCGCATGCAAAGCTTTCGTGCAGAAGAATGCAAATTGTCTGCGAGTATTTTCTGATAACATGCTGCATTCATCTTACCATCAATTTTCACAAGATTGTGTAGCCTGAATTTGTCCTTAGGTTACCTGTGGGTTTTTCTTTGTATCCCAAACAATTCTTCTGGCAGTTGTGGTTGAAATATTTCTTCGTCTACCTGACTGGCATTTTCGAAGCTTTGGATTTCTTTTTATATCTTTTTTCATCTTTATAAAGTTACATTGCCTTGTTACGCAAGTCATTTCACAGTTCTTTTCTGCTCCCCATGGCTCAGTATCTAGTCTGCTCAGTGTGTCCATGTGAGGGCTAACAAACTCATTGATTATTTATACACAGACGCTAATTGCAATTAAAAAAAACCACAGGTGTGGGAAATTGACCTTTAAATGCCATTTTAACCTTGTGTGTCTGTAACAAGGCCAAACATTCAAGTGTATGTAAACCTTTGATCAGGGCCATTTTGGCGATAGCTGTAGCTCAAATTGTTGAACAAGTTTAATGCTGGTTCTGACAGAAAGGTGTCAGAGTGCACAGTGTATCACACTTTGTTGCGTATGGGGCTGTGTAGCTGCAGACCAGTCAGGGGGCCCATGCTGACCCCTTGAATCTGCATAGTTTCCCCTTCCATGGGGATGTGGAGGTAGAGAAGTAGGTACAACTTTTCATTTATTTAATTATTTTACAACCTCTTCCATCTCCCGGAGATGTTCCAACACACACTTGCAACTCAAAAGCAGCTCTTGGGTTGAATTTTGTGTAAAAGAAAAGGAAAGCTATAAATGTGTTTCTGAAGGTCCATACCACTCACATGTCCCACAAAGCAGCAATCCAATCAGGTCCCGATCATTCTTTGGATCACTATTGGACAGGATGGAAGTGGAGAATGTGGTAGGTACTATGTGTGTATATATATATTTATGTGTGTATATATGCACGTGTGAATACGTATATGTATATTCATATGTATTGACACTCACTTTATGTCACACGCTCTGTCACAATAAATGTCACATTCTGCAACACGCTCTCAGGCTCTCAATGTCTCCCTACTTTCTCTGCCAACTCATTATTCGTGTTGTCTGAATCTGAAAATGTTACCATACCCAAGGTTTCCCAGTGAACATGTGGTGGAGGAAAAGGTCAGGTGATTGTTTTTTTACATTTAAGTAATTAATCACAGGTTAATGAATCTATGATTTGCTTGCGTTCAACTTGAATCAACCTGCACTCAAAGAGTATGTGAGTTGTGAATTACTTTTTTTGTGAGGGCAAATGGGAGTTGGCATTAGTGAATTTTTATGTTAGACTTTTGTCCCACTCCTCAAAGTCTACTGCTGTAAAATCTTTTTTTTTCTCTTTTTTGCGAACTCGCAGGCACTCTTTGGTGAACAGGCCCCATTGACTAAAATCACGTGGTTCGTTAAAAAAACAAGAAAAAGTCCATGATAAATTGTTAAAAAAAGGGCATCTGAATCCATATAGTGAGGATGCAAAAGCTCAGTTGACACATTTAACTCTAGGTTTCATTCATGATTATATCAAACAGAAGATATGATCACCTACATGTGAAACATGTAAGGTAACAGTGACCACTGGGGCTGGCATCAACAGGGGTACCTGGGAACTTGGTTTTAAAGTAATATTTATAGTACTATTTTACAATTTTTTACAATAACTATAAATATGCAGATAATATACAACCTATTTGGTAACATATATGAAATGAAAACTAGCTGGAGTGTGCCAAGTATCTTTGGCCAAAGGTCATGACTATATCTTCAAACAATCTGTATATTTTTAATTCTCAATCCATTTATTTTGAACATCTGGTGGGTTTAAGGGTGTTGGCTTTATTAAACTTCCCATACCACTGCATAATACCCTTAGCTCTCTCGGTTCCGGAGTGTGCATATCGTTTCGTGTCTATTAGAGATTTAAAAAATGAGTTATGTGGCTGCTTACCTGCTTGCCACCCTTGGTGGTAACAGCAGCCCCTCAGCCAAGGATTTGGAAAAAATTCTTTCCAGTGTTGGAATTGAGGCAGACGAAGAAAATGTGAAAAACAAGGTGATTAGTGAACGTAGTGGAAAAGACCTTGAAGATGTTGTAAGAAAGAAGAAGAAAAGAAGAATGAATCTGAAGAGTCTGAAATGGGATGAAATGGGATTTGGACTCTTTGATTAAATTACTATTTTCCTAAAATAAAAAAATCAAAGTTCATGAATAATACCCTTAGCAACCCACAGGCTACTAAATGGTGAGCCCAGCAGGCTGTTCTTACCCCAATGATCAAGAATGCTAGTCCAGTAGGTGCCATGAGCCACCAGCTGTACTCCCCTCCACAAGCCTTTCAGAGCATAGCCTCTCTTAGATTAACAGTCCACGCTGTCAATGTTGGGAACATTTGTGGTTACAAAACAAAGAATCATTACTACAAATAACAACTGAAACATACATCCCAAACAGGGAAGACCCATAACTCTGCCAGGAAGGTGTGACCATTGCTGTTAGCTTTAGTTGCTTTTTAATGTGCATATAAATATATGACTGACATTAAAATATTTGCTAATGTATTTTTTCTGTTTCTTTCACAGGTGATGTGTTTATACTTGTATTTAGCTTAGATAATCGAGAGTCATTTGATGAAGTGAAGAGGCTACGAAAGCAAATCCTAGAAGTAAAGTCTTGTGTAAAGAACAAGACAAAAGAGACCGGAGAATTTCCCATGATGATCTGTGGCAACAAGAGTGATTATGGCGACCACCACCGCAAGGTGCGCACAGAAGAGGCAGAACGTCTGGTGTCAGGGGATGAAAATTGCGCTTACTTTGAAATCTCTGCAAAGAAGAACTCAAATGTTGACAAGATGTTTCAAGTCCTTTTCAGCATGGCTAAACTTCCCAATGAGATGAGTCCAGCTCTTCACCGTAAAATCTCCATGCAGTATGGAGATGCTTTCCAACCAAAGTCGTTCAGGTTGAGAAGGCTGAAAGAGATGGGTGCCTATGGCATGGTCTCTCCTTCTGCTAGACGTCCCAGTGTAAACAGTGATCTGAAGTACATAAAAGCTAAAGTTCTGGGAGAAGGACAAGGGCGGGAGAGGGAAAAATGCTCTGTTCAGTAACCGTTCTATATCCGAGTGCAAACTGAAGTGCCTTTAGGCATGGGAGAAACACACTGTAAATGAAGAACCATAAAGAAAGTATACATATTTCTTTATGGACAAAAAGGCAACTCATAGACAATTGCTGAAGCTTAAAGTTGTGTACCTGTTTCTGGCTCTACCTAATGGACATAAATTCTGATTTAGAGTTATAGGTCATAGAAACTAAAATGTAAATAATTTCATCACATAATGTTTGCTGAGTATGAGCATAATTTTTTGTTTTAATTTTTTTTTAATTGTTCTCAATTCATTGATCTGTAAATGGAGATCGTGAGTATGTACAGAACAATTAATATATTTTATTACATTTATGTGGACCATGCAGTCTTGTACAAATTAAATCCTGGAATTGTTTAAGTGAAGTGACATTAATGGCCCTGCACACAGACTACTGAATTAGGTACTATTATTTTGGAATTTACAAGGAAAGCATGTAAATAAATATGGCTTACTAAAAACAAATAAAGTATCTTCAATTTGGATTAACAGCTTGGCAACTCCCAAGAGCTTTATCCACCTATTGTAACTCATATGCACTGGTGGGGTATTAAGTAGAAATCAAAACTTTTAGATGCAGCAGTAAACTAACAAGATTTGGCAATACATCATGTTACACCTTCAGTGAAAGTACTACACATAATCTTCTGGGTTATTGTTGCCCTCAGGGATTTCTGTATGTCCACCTCACAATGTTGTATTTTGAAACAATTATAGGGCACGGCATGAAATGCAGAAGACCTAGATCATCCTCATGCTGTGTGCCAATCCATCTCATCTCACCTAATAAAATAGAAAGGTTTAATTCCATGTGTGGGTAAAGGTTTTGCACATTAGCGCCAAGCATTATTTTGTTTACACTACTATGTTTTGTATTCCTGTACATGTAACCGACACCCCTCTGATGCACAGTGTGTCTGGAGCTCTCGGGAACAGTTATATTCAACATTATTGCTGTTTTTCTCACATTATTATTTTGTACAGTTAATAAATTTCACAATAACTGATGAACTGATGAAATGCTGGTTTATTTTACAGTATACATTTATTTTTTTCAAGCAAATATTTAGACAATGATCCGTTATGTATGTACAATTTGGTTTAATGGCTTAGCATTTCTGGTGTAGTTTACTGTCTTAGTATGTCCTCTTCAGTATACCAAGATATTTTTTACAATGCTATGCTTCCAACTTTGTGGGAACAGTTTGCGGAGGGCCCTTTCCTATTTCAGCATGGCTGTCCCCCAGTACAAAAGAGCAGTGCAAAAAAGTCCATAAAGACATGGTTGGATGAGTTTGGTGTGGAAGAACTTGACTGGCCTGCACAAAGCCCTCACCTCCATCCAACACCTTTGGGATGAACTGGAACTGAGATTGTGAGACAGGCCTTCGCGTCCAACAACAATGCCTGACCTCAGAAATGCTTTACTCGATGAATAGACAAAAAGTCCCACAGAAAAATTCAAAAATCTTGTTGAAAGTGTTCCTAGAAGAGTGGAACCTGTTATAGCTGCAGGGAGAGGGACCAACCATATATATAAATGTCTATGTTTTTAGAATACAATGTCATAAAATAAAAGTCCCTGGTGTAATGGTTAGGCGTCCCATGTGTGTAGATATATATATATATAACACTATACAGGGAAACGGGGAGTAATAAACAGGATACGGGTAAAAGGGATAGGAGGGCAGCAGGACATAACCATAGGGGAGCTGGTATAACCAAGCAAAAAGTGTAGTGCTTGGTGTCTTTTTATAGTGTAATGGGTGACGTTTTGGACAGTCTCGTGACTTTTCTCCTACTCCCTGTAGGGGCGCGTGTGTAAGTCCGTCAAGGGTCACTCCGTCACTCCGTGAGGGTCTCGGCTGGGGATCCCGACAGTTCCCCCTCCCGAGGAGAGGCCTCTGGACTCTTGAGGGGCCAGGAGAGTCAGGATGGCGATGATGGAAGGCAGAGATGAGTTTAGGACCTCGTTAGCTGTTCCCAGGCGTCCTCATTGGGGTCATAGCCTCTCCAACAGATTAGGTATTGCAATTGCTTGTGGTGTCTTCTGGACTCCAGGATCCCTTCCACTTTATAATCCTCAACATCATTGACAAGGACTGGAGCAGGAAGACTGGGATGTCTGTCAGGAAAAGGGTTCGCAGTCCATGGCTTTCGGAGGGAGACTTGAAACATGGGATGAAGGGACATGGTGCTAGGTAGTTCAAATCCCACAGCCAAAGGGGATATGAGACGGGAGATGAAGAAAGGACCTATGTATTTTGGTCTCAATTTCTTAGCAGGGCACGCGAGTCGGAGATGTCTAGTGGACAGCCATACCTTATCACCTGGGTAATAGACCGGAGCAGCGGTACAACGTTGGTCAGCAAAGAGTTTGTATCGTCGTTGAGTCCTTGTCAGCGTTTCACGTAGTAATTGATATGTCTTGGTAAGGTTTTCAATATTGTGACGGGACCGACCTGTACCCCGAATGGGTATGCCCGCCGAGCATTGCTTCCTCCGCCCCATGGCCACCAGGACACCAGCGATTAACCCCTTCAGGGCCAGACAGAACCAGCGTACAGAGAGAAGGGGCTGCCTTCCCACTGTGGCTAGACGAAGCTGTGCTACACAGTGGGGCTATTGTCCTGAGGAAACAGCTTTCCAGGAACCTCAGCGGCACTGTAGTATACTGAAGTATAGCAATACAGCTCTCTACCGCCCTGATAAGGCAGCGCCGAGGCTTACTTCAATAACAAGACAGGACTCGTACTGAGGTAAAACAGGAACTCTCTTTATTTGGAAACACAAAGGTACATGGGATTGAATTACATCCAATAGAAAGTACAAGGGGTTGAATTACATCCAATAGACACACAAGGGAATTACATCCAATAGACACACAAGGGAATTACATCCAATAGACACACATGGTTCTTCATCCTGCCCTCCTTTGCATAAGACTCAGTATTTGCATTCAGCTCAGTAGGGGGTCTCTATTGTAGTCTGTGTAACGGGGGGGCAGGACATGTGCCAAATGGACAGGGTAGCACACAAGGGGAACAAAAGCACACACAATAATTACAACATATACTGGGAAATACAGGTATCACAAACAATAACTATTACAGACGGCACCGATTAACCCAGGGCCGTCACAAATATGTTCAAACAAAACTGGGATTAGGAGAGCCGAGAAGCATAGAGGGATGGTATCCGTAATTAGCGTAAAATGGGGATGTCGATGGAACAATGGATGTGGTTGTTATAAGCAAACTCTGCCAAAGGTAATTAGTGGTCCCAATCATCTTGCAGGTAAATGGTAAAACGCAAGTACTGTTCCAAGCTTTGGTTGGTGCATTCAGTCTGGCCGTTACTCTGGGGCTAATGGGAGGTGATCGACGGGAAGAAAGTGTGCCATCTTGGTGAAGGGGTCTACCACCACCATTAAAGTGGTTTGGCGGCTAGCAGGAGGAAGGTCGTGATGAAATCCATGGAGATATCTGTCCATGGTCTTGAAGGAATTGGAAGGGGTTGCAGTAGGCCGGTGGGCTATTTGTGGGTCTCCTTGGACCGGGCACAGGTCTTAATTTGGGCACCAGAAGGACCGTTGAATCATGTCGAGATTTTGTCTTATACCACCCTGACCCGCAGAAGGGGTGTCGTGGAAGGTTTGTAGTATCCGAAGACGGTCCTCTGGAGGAACATAAATATGGCCGTTATGGTAATAGTAGCCTTGTTGATACTGTAACCCTGGAATATCAGGGGGAGTAGTCTTACTTGAATGCTTACTTACGGAGTACAATAAGGATTGTGCCATGGCTAGAAAATGACTGGGGCAGAGAATCATGTCCTGATCAGAAAATGACATAGATGAATGTTAATATATCCTGGAGAACAAATCTGCTTTAGTATTACATGATCCGGGACAGGCAGTCTCAGGATAGGGGCAGAGGCAAACTTGTTTTTTAAACATACAAAGGCCTTCTGGGCAGCTTCATTTCAGCAGAACTTGTGTTTCTTTGAACTAAGGGCGGTGATGGGTTGGATGATCTGAGAGAAATTGCGTACAAACTTACGATAAAAGTTAGCAAAGCCCACAAATTCTTGCACTCCCTTTCAATCTGTGGGTGAAGGCCATTGAAGAATTGCTGTTACCTTTCTGGGATCCATTTAAATAGTAGGGGATAGGATATATCCCAGAAATTCAATAGTCAGCACCTCAAACACGCACTTCTCCAATTTGACGTAGAAGCCGTTCTGTCTCATTGTGTAAGGACTTGGCACACATGTTCTCGATGTACGTCTAATGATGAGGAGAACACCAGAAGGTCATTGTGACGGGACGCCCTGTACCGCGACTGGGTACTCCCGCCAGTCGTTGCTTCCTCCTGCTGAGACACCAACAATTAACCCTCCTGCATATGCCATCTGAACTCCACTTCCATAGCTGAGGGTCCTGGTGTTGCTCCTTCTCTGCTTGAATGGTGACCAATCCTGGTGGTGGTTTGGATGTCCCGTTTGGAAGGAAGCATCCCACCGCTTGCCACCAATGTGACGGGAACGACCTGTACCCCGACTGAGTACTCCCGCCACATGTTGCTTCCTCCTGCCGGGGTAATTAACCCCTTCAGCGCCAGGCAGAACCAGCGTTGCAGATACAAGGGGACGTCGCTGCACCAGAGCTGCGTTGGCACTGTGGCTAGCCGAAGATTAGCTACATAGCGTGGCTATTGTCCTGAAAAGCACAATAGCAGCCCATCCCAAGCATCAGGCAGCAGTCATGTTGAGGTGAAAACAGGACTCTTTTATTCAAACCAAATATAGAGCTATATATACAAGTAAGAAAAGGGGCAAGACAAACATCACAGGATCCAATTACCATGTCAGGAAGGAAGTACCGTATTTGCTTGATTATAAGACAAGGTTTTTTTCAGAGCAAATGGTTAGATGGGCCATAAAACCATTTGACATATGCCATATGGTGTCAAATGTTCCCAGGAATAAGATGTTTTTTATGTTTTATGGCCCCTCTAACCAGGGAGTAAACTGACCAACGATGCTTTGATTGAACCATATCTGTCCATTGGATCTCTGCTAGTCCAACTAATTTACTGCTGAACAAATTCCCAATACCTCTGTGTTTATCTAAAGTCTTTGTTAACGTGTGAATTGTGCTTTTGTATTTAGAAAAGTCTGTGTGTGAGCTTCATTAATGCCTGAGGAAGAGCTTGGAACAACTTGGTCTCGAAAACTTGCAATTAAACTCTGTTAGCCAATAAATGGTGTAATTTTAACTATACTTTTCCCCTGTTTTCTCAACGGCTAACATGGTACAAAATCTTGTTCTCATAACAGAGAAAGTCAGTCTCTCATGCTAACAGCAGGGGGCTAGATCAACCCATAAATGGGGAAAACAGGCTTGTTAAAAGTTTGGCTAGAACTGTTCTAAAGAGTATATCTATACACTTCTCTATGTCTGCATCCCACATTGTCTCAGAAAAAGTGCCCAGGAACCAGGGCCAGATTAATGTAGGAGCTAATGGAGCTGTAGCTCCAGGCCCCTATCTAAAAATAGACCCAGTCAGGGCATGGCCCACCATCTAACGTTAAAGCAGCCGGCTTGTGGACGACGTGCCACTGAATGCCTCAGTTAGTTGCTTTGTCCCGCCCCTTTGAAGGAGTAACACTCAAGGGGGCTGGCTCACACAGGATAAGAGTCTCTCCCGTTGTTGAGATATAATCTGAAAGTGCTGTAGCCTCCTGAACAGGAAGTGAAGCAGTTAATATGTTTCAATAAAGACACAGAAGCAAGAAGTACCTGTGTGTTTTTCCTCCATCTTTATATATATATTGTGACAGTGTAAACCCCAGGGAGATGCTTAGTGTGGTATTTGGGTACAGGTGCTATCCAGACCATACATATGGGTCCCTGGGGTGGAGCAATTGGAGAGCAGGGTGGGCCAATGCTCCATTTCCCCATTTTGTGGAAACTCCATCCCGGGTTTTCCAGGAGGCAAGAAGTCCACAGGATCCGGTCCGGGATTTCTATGAGGCTGGCATCAGGCACAGGAGCCTGATACTCAGGGAGACTGTTGGGGGAAGAGGAAGTTCCCTGTGCTCCCAGGGCAAGGAGAGGCCCTGAAGAAGACAATCCCTAAGCCAAGTGAGGCAATACCTGCCTGAACATTTTGTGTGTTGTCTGGGGGAGGTTTTCCAGAGCCTGGCGTAGCTGGGTCTGGCTGGGAGGTCTAGTTAGTGGGTGATTAGGCTGATCAGTCCGGACCAGCATAGTTCAGGTAGAGAGGGCTCCAATTGGGAGCTAGGTTTTTGTTTTATGATTTGGTTTTGGGGTTTAAGCGGTTAAAATAAAGCGCTGTTTTGTTAAAAACTGGTGTTCCTGACTCTGATTGCCCTAGAGGACTGTGCTTAAGACCCTTAAAAGTGACATGTATGGCCCTCACGGTATAGGGTTTGTCACAATATATATGCCCCGTATTTGGAGGTATACTTAAATAATGTATGGAAACATAGCATAGCAGATATAGATCAACAGAATAACACAAAAAACAGCTCTACAGGTATAGATCAATTGGAATTCACACAAAATCTCTGCATTAATGGTATAGATAAAACTCCCTAATTTTCAGACATAGATCACAGGTTGCACACCCCAAAGCCAGCCCTGACGTCCACACTGCCCACATAGAACCTGATCAGCACGCAGATAACACACATAGGATTTGCAATCTTTGTCCCCAAACAGCCCACCCTGTGCCGTCTTTGCCTTTCAAAAAATCAATTATTATTACATCTATATTACACACAGACACTTTTACAGTCACTCACTCACTAATTCACACAATCATTAATTCTCTCTTTCACACAATTTAGTTACACATATTTTTTAATGCATTCTCACAAATGTATTAATTCTTTCACTCATTCACACAATTCTTTCACACATTAATTCAGGCTGGCTCTCAGGCCTCTCCAGGGGCCCCAGTGATGGAAAGTTCTGTCACACACAATCTTTGTGCAGAGCTTGCTAATGGTTGCACTAAAACAAATCTGTTTGCTTTTGAGTGGTTGCATGTGCATTTGGTTACAGTAGCTCCGGTTGTGTCTTTTGCCTGTAGCGAGTGTTTGGTAAGCATGGCTGTGGGACAGTCTATTGTGGCTTATCCTAATACTTATACAAAGAAAGACGTAGACACGCTTTAATTGATTTACTTCCGCTATTGGAATAATAAAAATTAGCCACAATGTCTCTCCAATGAAGACATTGTCACAGTCCAAATGTAACATTTATATTTTATAACATGATATCATAAACACATATTATAAATGCATAATATGAATATGTGTATTACACCTGGAAACCCCATCAAAGGAAAGGGTTTAAACATACCATCACCCTCATCCACTATAACTTAAACAAATAAATAAACCAACCATGGTATAGGCCTACTGCTGCAGCAAATTATTTGTTTGAAGCCAGTGCAGTACTATATTGCATGTTGTGTATTTGTGGATTCTAAACAAAACAAGTTCTGCCAGATTGAATATGTAACTTTGTTTTAAATTATTGTTAAGGATTATATTGTGGTATCTACAAATACACACACGGTAAGTGTGTGATGTCCATAGCTGCCTAACCTGTTAGAGCCAGTGGGTGAGTGTAAGTCTTTGTTGTTGGATAGTGTCCGCATGTTTGTGAGTGTGTTAGCATGTGTGTGTAAGGTGTGATGTGTGTTACTGTGCAGCGTTTCCATGAGTGTGTATATCCGCTTGTAGTGTTAGAGTGTGTGTATTGTTTTTTGGGGTAAGCATGCCTGTGCATAAGTGAATGGATTTACCATGTGTGTATGTTATTGTAAGGTGTTAATGTTTGTGGGTATATAATTTTAGTATGTGTGTGTATCTGTTATGGAAGAGTGGTAAATAGTGTGTACTTGTATGGTGTTAGCATGAGTGAGTTTGTATTAGTATTTTGTGTTAACATGTATGTGTTTTTGTGAGTTTGTGTATCAGCATATGGTGTTGGAGTGGAAGGGGTGAGCCTAAGGTTAGTGGTGCCTAGAAGGGGAAAATGAAAAGCATGAGAAAGAATGTGTTTAGTGGTAGAGTGACTAGGTGTTAAAATGAGTTTACATGTTAGTATGTATGAAGGTGTCAGAACCCGACCCGCAGCCACTCACCCAAGTATCCACGGGTGTGTGTGCAGATTCCTCTGGTGACTTCTGAAAAGTACGTGATAATGTACCTTCCTCCAAGTTTAATTTGGAATTTTGACATCCTGAACCCATGTCTTATAAAGGAAATGTTTGAAGCCGGCAAATTTAATTTACGCCAACAACCCATATCTTTCTGAGAAATAGAAATCAAGGATATTTTATTTGATGCCCTTTTTGGGTATTTTTTTTACAGCATTTGTATATGCTGCTATGTCACACACTTTCTAACCAAGAAGTAGTTTTTTCTGCTTAGGTATCTGAATTCAGCTTTTGAATAGTATATATTTTTCAAATACAAAACAAAGTAATTCAACTTTTTATTTTTTAAAAAATAATCTTAGAATGCGTCCTTTTCTTTGAAGAACTGAAAAGTGGCAGGTGACAAACTAGAACTGTGTAACAATTTTTTGTTATAATTTTTTTAATTTTTTGAACTCCCAACCTAATACTATTTACCAATATTGCAGTTGTGTGTTTGGTATAGGCCAAAACATTCTACACACAAGCCTGGCAACAGTGGTGTAACTATAGGAGTAGACAGGGCCTGTCCCTCTAGGGGGCCCATGTGACCTCTTGTTCCTGTCTCCTAGTCCTGGTTTAAAATTGTTTAGAAATTGTCACGGTCCCGTCCGGAGTGTTTCACGGGGGTACTCGCGGCGTTGCGCTCCCGTTAGGAGCGTGTCGCTCGAGTACCCGTTGCAACCTGATCTCATAAGGAGCATGTTGGCCGAGTACCCGCGGCGTCCGGGACGCGCCTCCCGGTTCGGTACTTACCCCTCCAGGGTCGAGGCAGAGACACTGTGTCCTCATACGCGGCGGTTCACAAGAACGAACCGCCGCACAGTGATGGACACCTACGGCACTGCAGGCCACACACCCCTTCCGATCCCATACCCCCGTGGAGGAGAAGAAACGTCCATTGGACGTCGTCACAGTTGGGGGCGGGATCTAGAAGGGTGGCTAGTTTAAAAACTGAGCACTGATAGCTGTTCTTACAACTAAGCTGTATGCTTACCTGTTGCTGGTATTGTATGATGATTCCTGTTGCCGACATCACATGTTTATGACCTTGTTGACCTCTCTGCTCCTGACCCGGATTGCCAGACCATTCTCTGCCTGATACCTGGTACTGACCTTTGCTTGTCTATTGACCTCGTTGACCTCTCTGCTCCTGACTCGGATTGCCTGTACCTTCTCTGCCTGATTACTGGACTATACCTATTGTTGCACCGTGCCAGCAACTCCTGCCCAGGAGTCATCCTTACCTGATTGGGTGTGATAAGGGACTGATTCATTATACCCTGCATCCAGGTTTCCTCACCTGTGCAAATGTAATAGAAATGGCCCTTCCAGTCTAGGTTGCACCGGTCCAGGTCGGAAGAGCCCTTTGTAAACTATTTTGAACCGGCACGGGGAGACAGGAACATATCAAGATCAAGTTATATGACGTGACCCCGGGGAACATATCAAGATCAAGTTATATGACGTGACCCTGGGGTTACCAGGGCTACACACACAGTATGCAAGCAGCCTTAGACAAAGGTGCTGGAGAGGGGAGAAGTAAGCGGGGCAGGTGGGGGGGTGGGATGTATTTATATGTATTTGTATATATGTGAGCATGGATGTGTAATTGTATGTGTGAGCATGTGTAATTGTGTGTGTGTGAGCATTTATGTTTAATTGTGTGTATGTGTACACATGGATGTGTAAATGGGGTGAGATAGAGTGTGTGTTAGAATGAATGTGTATGTGTGTATTACTGTAAGTACCGTATTTGCTCGATTGTAAGACGAGGTTTTTTCCAGAGCAAATGCTCTGAAAAATACCCCTCGTCTTATAATCGAAGTCGTCTTCTAATCAGACCTCAAAAAAATGTCTGCTGGGGCCATGCTGCTTACTGGGCTTTGGTCATAGTAACATAGTAACATAGTTCATAAGGTTGAAAAAAGACCAAAGTCCATCAAGTTCAACCTATATACATATTGTGTCCCTACCGTGTCGATCCAGAGGAAGCCAAAAAACCCTTATGAAGCAGATGCCAATTGCCCCATACCAGGGGGAAAATTCCTTCCCGACTCCAAATATGGCAATCAGAATAAATCCCTGGATCAATGTTCTGTCCCTATTAATCTAATATCCATAACTTGTAATATTATTGCTTTCAAGAAACACGTTCAGGCTCCTTTTGAACTATTTTATTGAGTTTACCATTACCACTTCCTCTGGCAGAGAGTTCCATAGTCTCACCGCTCTTACTGTAAAGAACCCCCGTCTGTGCTGGTGTAGAAACCTTCTTTCCTCCAGCCGTAGAGGATGTCCCCTTGTTATAGATACAGTCCTGGGTATAAATAGGTCCTGGGAGTGATCTCTGTACTGCCCCCTTATATATTTATACATAGTTATTAAGTCCCCCCTAAGCCGTCTTTTTTCCAAACTAAATAACCCTAATTCTGATAATCTTTCTGGGTACTGTAGTCCTTCCATTCCCCTTATTACTCTGGTTGCCCGTCTTTGAACCCTCTCCAGCTCCACTATATCTTTCTTGTACACTGGTGCCCAGTACTGTACACAGTATTCCATGTGTGGTCTGACTAGTGACTTGTACAATGGTAGAATTATTTCCTTGTCGTGGGCATCTATGCCCCTTTTGATGCACCCCATGATTTTATTTGCCTTAGCAGCAGCTGCCTGACACTGGTCGCTACAGGTAAATTTACTGTTAACCAAGACTCCTAAGTCCTTTTCCATGTCAGTCGTCCCCAGTGTTTTCCCATTTAATACATATTCCCAGCCTGGATTTTTCTTCCCCATGTGCATAATCTTACAGTTACCTGTGTTGAACCTCATCAGCCACATTCCAGCCCAAGCCTCCAACCTATGCAGATCCATTTGTAATCGTGCACTGTCCTCTATTGTGTTAACCAAGTTACAGAGCTTAGTATCGTCTGCAAAGATTGATACTTTACTATACAATCCCTCTACAAGGTCATTAATAAATATATTAAAAAGAATAGGACCCAAAACTGACCCCTGTGGAACCCCACTAGTAACAGTCACCTACTCAGAGTATGTACCATTAATAACCACCCTCTGTTTCCTATCACTGAGCCAGTTACTTACCCACATACACACATTCTCCCCCAGCCCAAGCATTCTCATTTTATGTACCAGCCTTTTATGTGGCACCGTATCAAATGCTTTGGCAAAATCAAGATATATGACATCCAGCGATTCACCCCGATCCAGTCTTGAGCTCACCTCCTCATAAAAGCTGATCAGGTTAGTTTGACAGGACCGATCCCTTGTAAACCCATGCTGATATGGAGTCATACATTTATTCTCATTCAGATACTCCAAAATAGCATCTCTTAGGAAACCCTCAAACAGTTTACATACAACATAATTTAAACTAACAGGCCTATAATTCCCCGGGTCACTTTTTGTCCCCTTTTTGAATATTGGCACAACATTTGCTATGCGCCAGTCCTGGGGAACAGAGCCAGACCCAGGTCGCGCAGGAGAACAGGAAGCTAGCACAGTCCTCACATAACTTTACCTCCTTCCTCTGGGGGCGGGGCCAGAGAAGTTGCTCGCACAGCCGGGCCCCTGCAGAAGTCTTCGAGTGGGAGATCTGCAGTTCAGGTAAGGGGGTGGGGGATGGTTTTTGAGTATGTGTGATTAATGGAATGAATGAGTATTTAAATGTTTGTGAATGAGTGTGTGTATGATAGCATGGACGTGTAAGCAGTGGCGGAACTACCGGGGTCGCAGGGGTCGCGACTGCGACCGGGCCCCGGCAGCAGGGGGGCCCAAGCCAAGGGGCCGCCCAAAATCTTTTTTCTGTTTTTTTTTTTTTTTAAATAAGGCAGGGCGAGAGGTGCGGCCTGTGTAAGATCGGCAGCCAGGGCAACCGATCTTACGCGAGCCGCATCTCAAGCCCTGCTACTTACTTGTGGGAGGGTCTTCTGGACTGCACAGAGGAAGCGGAGTTTACGTGACATCCTACTTCCTCTGTGCTGTAGCAGAGAAGGCAGAGGGAGGCCGCGCCCCCTGCTTAAGTCTGTGAGCGGCATCGAGGAGCTGCAGTGCAGGTAAGGGGGTGGGGAGGGTGTTTGAATGAGTGTGTGATTGAGGGTATGAATCTGTGAATGAATAATTATATGAATGAATGAGTGTGTGTGTGTGATAGCATGGATGTGTAAGTGCTGGAACCTAGGCATGATGAGACTGTGATTGCTGTTAGCAATCACACTCCTATCATGCCAAGTCAGCCAGTACATGCTG
>VKOC01031934.1:0-30795 GCA_009364415.1 Spea multiplicata
CATACAAGTCTGCACATTACACCGGGATCACGCACACTATAACATACAAATCTGCACATTACACCGGGATCACGCACACTATAACATACAAGTCTGCACATTACACCGGGATCACGCACATTATAACATACAAGTCCGCACATCACACACATTATCACATACATATTCCTGACAGGTGACATTCTGTGACTTTAAAGATAACGTTAATGAGGTCACTGTGGAAGTGATGTAGGGCTAGTATACGGACCGGGGTCACCGTCCATCAATATGCATCCTACAAATGTCACACATACTACGTCACCGCAGCTCTATGCGGCGGACACTGTCTATGCGGTAACCGTTATATTGATTATATAACCTTCGCGACGTCCAGTTGCTTATTCTAATAATCCCTTATCTACCGCGTAAACGCGTCCATATAACGTGCAACTGCCTACTGCCCGCATCCACACCCGATAACGCATTTATACCCCACCCGAAAAACAAACGCCCGTCTCTTTGCCCCCTTTATCACCTCTCCCTGGCTGAAGGTCTCTGCGTCTCACCTCACTTTGCGCATGCGCTCAAGTCACGCTGATCCGCCTGCGTCATGTGACCAACACACCACGCCCAGCGCACGGCCTACTCACTGCTAAACCCCGCCCAGCTGTCGTTTTCCACGTATGATTCTCTTTTCCAATTGGATCATTTGCCCACTATTGCGCGGCTTTTACCATAGAGCCGCAAGACGCCTAGAGTGGCTGTTCTGGTAAAAGCTATATGCAAATATACTGGAATATACTTCCGGCGGGTTTTTTTTGTTTTTATTGCACATGCGCAGTACGTTATTGAGACTTATTGACTATGTAGTGTTGTCTGTTTTAGCATGTATTGTACATTCAGAGAATAATGTTATCAGAGCAAGAGAATTCCATCTGTACTGAGGTCCAGCAGTATGACTTAATTATATGGCTGGTCCATGCAAAGACATACCTCTTCTGCAATACACGCCAATCCCTTCCTCCTAGATTGTAAGCTCCTTTGCCCAGGGGCCTCCTTACCTTTTGTTTCTGTAAATCCAAATTGTTATGTGATTCGCTGCGTTATGTCCCGTTTAGCCATTGTACGGCGCTGCAGAATATGATGGCGCTATATAAATCCACAATATAACAAATGGAGTGCGCTAAACATTGACGTGTTTCTTTACATACGTGTAATTACATTAGATTGCAAGCTTTGAGACCCTAGATAGTCTCGGACGGTCGTGATCGAATGAGAGTTAGCCGATAAAGCTTTCGTTGTCGCCATGTTTGCCTATATTCTGTCTACAGCTAACGCGGTACAAGTTGCTTACATTTTACATAGTTCATAACATAGTTACATAGTTCATAAGGTTGAAAAAAGACCTAAGTCCATCAAGTTCAACCCTTCTACCTAACCTTTCTATTCTTGATCCAAAAGAAGGCAAAAAACCCCCAATTAAGCTACCTCGAATTCTGCCATCAGGGGAAAAAATTCCTTCCTGACCCCAAGAGGCAATCGGATTTCTCCTTGGATCAAGAAGCTCTAAAATATTAATATTATTCTATTTGTATCCCTGTATATCGTGCCTTTCTAAGAAAATATCGAGGCCCCTTTTGAAGGTATCTAATGTATTGGATAACACTACCTCCCTTGGAAGTGAATTCCATACCTTAATTGTCCTCACTGTGAAGAATCCCTTCCTTTGTCGTCTATGAAATCTGCGCTCTTCCAGTCTCAGAGGTGACCTCTTGTTCTTTGTATATTTCTGTTAATGAACAGGTCACTGAAGAGCTCTTTATATTGGCCCTGCATGTATTTATATAATGTTATCATATCCCCTCTGAGACGCCGTTTCTCCAGTGTATATAATTTTAACTTTTTTAGCCTCTCTTCATAACTGGTATCTCCCAAACCCCTTATTAATTTCGTAGCCCTCCTTTGCACTTTTTCTATTTCCATAATGTCCTTTTTAAGGACCGGTGCCCAGAATTGTACCGCATATTCAAGGTGAGGTCTTACCAATGACCTGTACAGAGGCAAGATGATATCCTCCTCCCTTGAATCAATACCTCTTTTTATGCATGCTAAAACCTTATTGGCCCTCGCAGCTGCTTGCTGGCATTGCGCACTGTTGTCAAGTCTGTTGTCAACCGTTATTCCTAAATCCTTCTCATTGGTAGTTTCGCCCAAGGATATTCCATTTAAAGAATAGGTTGCATTTTTATTATTTTTACCATAATGCATAACTTTGCATTTCTCTATATTGAACCTCATCTGCCACTTGCACGCCCAGTCCCCAACTCTGTCTAGATCTTCCTGCAATGAAGAAACATCAAGATTAGTCTGAATTACCCGGCCTAATTTTGTGTCATCAGCAAAAACTGTGACATGGCTCTTAATGCAGCTTGGGAGATCATTTATAAATAAATTAAAAAGAAGAGGACCGAGGACAGACCCCTGAGGCACGCCACTTAATACCTGCGTATAGGCTGAGAAACATCCATTCACAACAACCCTCTGCATTCTATCTTTTAGCCAATTTCTGATCCACATACAGACATTTGCCCCTAAGCCTATTTCTGTTAATTTATAGAGTAGCCTTTTATGCGGAACCGTATCAAACGCCTTAGCAAAGTCCAGATAAATCACATCTACAGCCAACCCCAGGTCTATATTTTTACTAACTTCTTCATAGAATGCTAATAGGTTGGTTTGACAAGACCGGTCTTTCACAAATCCATGTTGACTTCTACTAATTGGATTATGGATCAAGATATGATCTTGAATGTATACCTTTAGCAACCCTTCAAATAATTTCCCCGCTACCGATGTTAAGCTTACTGGCCTGTAATTGCCCGGTTGAGATTTTGATCCCTTTTTAAATATGGGCACAACATCTGCCTTGCGCCAATCTAATGGAACTACGCCCGAGCTGAAAGAATCCCTAAAGATTAGCAATAGTGGCTGGGCCAGAATTAGGCTTAGTTCCTTCAGTACCCTTGGGTGTATACCATCCGGTCCAGGGGCCTTGTCTACCTTAACAGTATTTAATTGCTTGAGCACTTTTTCTTGTGTCAGCCAATCCCATGTTTGTTGCAACGGTTTCTTAAAATTAGCCAGCAGGGGCTCCGTCATCGGTTCTTCCTTGGTATAAACAGAAGAAAAAAAAGCATTTAAGATGTCGGCTTTCTCTCTGTCCTCACTAACCAAATTTCCAGTTTCAGATAATAACGTACCGACATTCTCTACCTTTAACTTTTTCCCATTCACATACTTGAAAAATTTCTTGGGATTGGTTTTACTTTCCTTGGCAATAAGTTTCTCATTTTCTAGTTTAGCCATTTTAATCTCCTTTTTGCAGGCTTTGTTGGCATCTTTGTATGCCATAAATGATACTACCGACCCCTCGCTTTTATAATGCTTAAATGCCAATTGTTTATTCCTTATTTCCTGTTTTACTTTCCAGGTAAGCCACATTGGTTTTGATTTGTTTCTTTTGTATTTGTTTCCCATAGGTATATATTGGGATGTATAACTTTGCAATATGTGCTTAAAGGTATTCCATTTCTCCTCTGTGTTTAACCCAGAGAACAATCCATCCCAGTCTATACATTCCATGGTGGACCTTAGCCTGTCAAAGTTTGCCCTTCTGAAATTAAGAGTTTTGGTAGAGAAGTTACCCATTTGCTTTTTGGAATTAATCTCAAATGAAACCATGTTATGGTCACTATTCCCCAAGTGTTCTCTTACTATAATGTTTGAGATAAGTTCCTCATTGTTAGTTATTACCAGATCTAGACAGGCATCCATTCTGGTTGGGGTCTCTACTAATTGGGACATAAATTGGTCATTAAGCAGGTTCAGAAACTTGCTGCCCGTCGTGGAACAAGTTCCACTATTCCAATCTATATCTGGGTAATTAAAATCTCCCATGATCAAAACTTCATTTCTATATGCAGCCTTTTCAATTTGAAATAGCAGCTGATCTTCCCCCTCATTGCTAATGTTGGGTGGCTTGTAGCATACACCCACAATTTTGCATCACAAGTGCTTGCGTTTGTCTCTGTGCTGCACGATTGGTTACTACATACAGTACATACAGTAGCATGAAGGTGAAACCAAGGATCATGTGTAATATTCAGGGAGCGAGCGTGTGTGTGTGTGGATGTCCTACGGTCCTTAGTAATATTTACAATTTAATGGGTCTGACGCAACTGTATTATCCAAGACCTCTAGGAACATGGGATTTGGTATGAGAGATAGCGGTTTCTCACGAAGACCAAATGCCAATCCAACTGATTTTCTAGGCTGTTCTTATGGAATATAAAACTATGCTCATGATGATCTGGTTATATCAATTGGTTGGTGCACACAATGGCCAATTTATTTACTGGTGGGTATGTATTTTACATGGTGCTGACTAACTGCGCGTGGCTTACTATACGACATATCTTGGTCTTCATATAAGAATAAAAAAAAAAAAATATAATATATATATATATAAATAATATAACTAATGCCGGTGGTTCCTAGGAGATCTTCTGCCCCAGTCCAACATCCAGGCAAATTGCCGTTGCCACACACGTTGCTTATTCACCTAATGCTTTGTGTACCTTCCCAGCTAACGTGAAACCATACTCCCCCAGTCTGCCCATACGGCCGCCATCTGGCCCTCCGTGGCAATGTGCATTTTGTGTGCAAAAAAAAAAAAACTCTGTTTGGACTTTTCAACCAAACCGGGGCAGATGGTAATTACTGCAAATACAACACAGCTATCTGGTTGACCCCTTTATCCTTCCTTGACAGTTATTGTGTTAAAATACTTAGTCCCTTTATGGTGCATTTACATACAAAACGATTAAGGGAGCTATTCACTTAAGCAGGGAAGTGTGCAGGTGGTTTGAGGTTACTAAATTCATTATGCATTATGAAGGGTCATCACTAGAAAGCTTCTGCTACAAGAAAGGCAGAGCTGGCCCCACATAATGCATGTTTCAATCAGTAGGGTGATCTTCCTGAAGTCTCACTGATTTAATTATACATTAAGCAGGGTCCACCCAATCATTCTGCAGCGGAAGCTCACTGGGGTCTGCCCCTTATAATGTATAGAAGTTTGTGAGCCCCATAATGTCATGGCAGATAAGAACCATTCGCCCATCCTTATTTTGACATTAGACTTGTCTGTGGCTCATCTCACCACCGAGGAATAATGCAGCAAACCAAACAAAACATTTTAAAATCCATTTATTCAAAAAGGACAACAATCCCCAAATATTCCTTTTTATGTGTCATTTCACAAAATGAAACAAAAAAAACAAAAAAAACAGTTTTGATACGGACATACTGCTAAAAACCAAGTACAAAAAATATAAGTGGTGGTTTTTTTTTAGTATTTCTTTTGCGGTTACTTGCCTCTAATCGGTAATTACACAAGAACCCTTTTGTCGAGTTGTGTTGGATCTTGCTAGCACCTGGCAGATCTGGATGTGAACCCAACATTATTTCATAATTCTATATCGGGACAGGACACAAAGCAGACAAGTGCGCGTCGCTAAGTGCGTCCGACGATCCTCTATGCGATGCTGCATACGGCCTTCTCCTCCGTGACGTCTCCGGGTCTCACGTTCCGGTGCTCTGATGTCCCACCAGCTGCTCTTCCTGAGCCGACAGCCATGACCAATCTAAAGACTGAAATGTATCTCCAGTTATACATGGTTATACATTGTACAGCGCTGTGGAATATGATGGCGCTATATAAATAATACAATAAAGAATAATAATAATATACATTACTCATATGTTTTTCACTCACTTTGACAGTGGAGTAGATCAGCCCACAGTTTTTGTTTTAATTTGTTATGAAATTGGGGTTCAGCTTTCTTAAGCCAAACAGCGTAGATTTAACTTAGTACCCTTTAGTTTTCTGCAGTATAGAACATAGTGTGCGCTAGGGTGAGAGCAGAGGCTTTTCACAATACCTACCACAAGGCTTGTGTCCCGTTCTGTCAAGAAGTTTCTCATTGAAAGTTCCAGTTGCCCACACAGACTCCGGGACTCAGAGAGAAGTTCCTCACTGTGAATGAGATATATATCATTCCGTTTCACTTCCAATCTTTAATTCAACACCACTTTCTCTATGTCTGCTGTTCACAAGCCTCCTCCATCCTCTCGCCTGCTATCCAACACCCTCTTTACCTACTAGCCTGCCGTCCACCAGCCTCCTCCATCACCTTCTTGCCTGCCATCCACCAGCCTCCTCCATCACCTTCTCGCCTGCCATCCACCAGACTGCCCCATCACCTTCTCGCCTGCCATCCACCAGCCTCCTTCACCCTCTCGCCTTACCATCCCACCCCTCCCCACATCTCGCCTGCCATCCACCAGACTCCTCCATCACCTCCCTCACCATCTCGCCTGCCATCCACCAGTCTCCTTCACCCTCTCGCCTGCCATCCACCACCCTTCTTAACCTCTTGTTGTCATTAACCAGCAACCTCTACCCTCTCTCCTTCCATTTACCAGAAATCTCCTGCATCTCCTTCATCTTCTCTCCTGCTGTCCAATCTCATCTTTTGTTCCTATCTCTTCCCTAAGGTATCACTGTCTCTACTACACACACAGCTCTTTCAACTACCCATTTTCTTCTTCCTCTTTATATCCTACAGATTATCCCCCCCTTACAAATTCTTGCTACTTCCAATATGTTTTTACACTCACCTTTTCCTGAGGTGTTCTTGGGATGGGCTGGCTAACTGGACTGGAGGATGTGAAAGCAGCGTGGCTGGTGCCGCCATCCTGGATGTGACCAAACTGTCAGGACTGCTACTGACCGGACCGCGCACTTTACTCTGAGCGGAGAACATAAAGCGTTAAAGAAATACCTTCCACAATAATTCCCGCTTACACTCAATGGGGAAAAATAAAGACACTTTTATAGATTTTTGTCAACATTTGTAATAGCAGTGTTGAAGAACCCAAAACGTCCTGGTTCATCAAGCACCAACGTCTTACAACTCCTGTTCCACCTACTCTGCTGAATTTTACAGTTTTCTAACTAAATTAGAGATATAACCACTTAGCACTTTACTAGAACTGGTGTCATTTCACTTAGACAAGGCTTTAATTGTGCTGTGAGCTCACATGGCACTGAAGGGTCATTGTTTGAGGACAACGTTCTTATACAGGGCATGCAGTGGCTGGGTAGGTAAATATATTCATTTAGAAATAAACGTCCAACATGTATTTGATGGGTAGGTGTTAGAAGGTACGATACCCACGCATGCAATCTTCAGGAGATTCCATAGTTCTTGCTGCCTCTTCTCCTGTCTTTTTACAACCATTTGGTCATCTTGTCTCATTTGCTCCATGACCTCTTTCAGTTTCGGAGAAAGTTCCAGGGCCTTCCTCTTGCACATCACCGTTTTACTGCAAACAAAAAGGTAAGAATGATTGTATTGGACAACACAATCCGCAAAGACAAGGAGCATTCAAAGATGATATTATATATACCTGAGCTGGTCATATATTAGCACAACTCTCTTCTCAAAACTTTGGACAGCCTGGAGTAGGAGACGAACCATCTCTTGACTATCGCCTCCTGTCCTTTGATCTGAAAAGAAAAAGAAATACCTTACAAGTGACCCTGTATCCATATATAAGACGGAACAGAAGTCCTAGTTTATTCGCGTGTTTACGTGGGTTGATGTTGTATAAGTTAAGGTCTACATATTTTTTTTAAATTTTTTTTTTTTTAGGTAGAATCAGATGTCAGCACATTAACTGCCGAGGCAGTTTTGGGTTAAAGTCCCATAGAAAGAAGTATTTTTCACGTAAAAAAAGCGTAAAACCTGGTTTTATCCTATTTTTCTTCCCAATAAACTTCTTTTGTCTACAGACCTGGAGGCCGCCATTGTTGTCAGTCACGTGGTAGTTTGGCTGACTTTCCCCGCTCAAAACACAATTCTTTATGGCAATGCTAATGATGCCTGGTCCTCCATAGACTTTCATTAGTCAGAGTGTCTGACGGGGTGATTAAAACTGAGCTATTCTATTGTTTACCAGAAGGCAGTACAATAATGAGTCAGGATGTTTGTCTCATGGATGGCAAATGGCTAACACACTGCTGCATGAAAACCATTATATTATACAAAAACTATAACAATTTTTTTAAAAATAAAATATGGTAGAAAACATTTTTATCTGATACTAGTGATAAAAATAGTTCCTTGGCTCCCAGAATAGCAGAATGTTCTTCCACAAGCCAAACTCTAGACTGCTTACCTCTCTGCCTCTCTCGCAATTTCCGATACAATTCCTTAGCTTGTTCCTCTCTATAAGCAAAACAAAAAAAAAGGTTCCAAGCACAGATCAGCAAGTCCAGATAAAAGAACTAATGTGTTCAACGTATTTTTCTTCTTACAAAGGAATCACTTACATGTCATCAAGCGTCCCGCGATACTTCCTGCCAAGTGGGTTTCTCTGCAAATCCACGCTGTCTGTCTGTAATTCCATCATTTTTTCGACCAGTTGTTGTACCTCCTGCTCCTGATGAAGGTGAAACATACAGGTGAAGCACTACATTCAACCCACCTTTAAAGGGATCATATTCAGATTATATATATATATATATTACTTACCCTCCCACACAGCTCCACTGCACTCTCCATATACTTCCAAGTAGACAGTAACTTCTCAGAAGCTAAAAGCCGAACAAGTATTATTATTAATAAAATGAGGAAAGAGCGACTAATAATGAAGGTTCAAAATTACCGGTAGATCTAAATGTCTCTGAGGCCCCTCTAAAGAAAAATGCACAGTAATCCTTTCAGGAGTCATAGTGTAACACCGCCAAACCTAACACATTGTTAGTGAAGACATATCCTGTTCCGTCCTTGTCAAAAGCCAAATACTTCCCAAGCCCAAATGTACAGATTATACATTCAGAGGCTTTCACATTACAAAATCTCTTCAACTGACATAATAAAAAGCTTATACTAAAGACGCCCAGAATACAGAACATCAGCACTCACTGATTCCAAACTCCATTTGTTCCTTGTATTTTTCCAGATCGATCTGGATACTGCTCCGGAAAAAGTCTAGCTTGGCTTTTAGCTGTTCACACTCTGATGTCATCAGGTTCTTCTTTTTAGAAAGTTCTGTATTATAACGCAGAAGATTCACCCTAAAAACATACAATGATTTTTTTTTTTAACTACCGGTATATTCTTTAGGATATATATATATATATATATATATATATATATATATAAACCTTCAGTATTTGTACAAAGTGCTTCCTTGCTCCTGGAAGTGGCCACTTCAACCAAAGTTTTTCTTCCAGGAGCTGGCCATCTTTTGGTACTAAAACTTCTGTCAAAGGTCTCCCTCCTGCCCACCGTACTTTGATATACAAGCAGTTAAATGGCCACTGCGTACGATCATCCACAATTACTTATACAGGAATGGAGTATGAGGTCCCCCCTCTTACAGAGTTGCACGCTGTCCCATCTGCAGGCGGGTACAGTCCTCTTTGAGGGCCCGAATGGTCTGCCAGATCTGACCCCAGACCCTGCGCAGCTGGACATAGGTGAGCTGATGCTTGGGGTCCTGCACTGGAAAACAGAAGCGAAGGTGCAGCCGTGATGTCATGGCGTGTCCAGCTAGGTAATAAGACAGTTTTCTGGTACCAAAATATTTATTCAACAAGAAACGTAACTAAATTGAACTCAAAAACAATTAAAAAAAAAGTACCAACTCTCGTTACTGTGCTACTCACATACGCAGCCGACACTGTCTGGATGAGGTCGTGGGGATATCTGAGGCTCATACACCGTCTTCCGGTTATCAAAGAGAAATATCAAGTCGCTCTCGCCTTGACGGCCCTCGGTTATCTGCCAACAAAAACAGTACCTCATTTAATAAGGTATTTTGCAGCAGCTTCTGTGTGTCTCCATCACAATACTCCCCTGCTCCACCTCTACGTTCTTCCCATGGGCTAAGGCTTTCCTCATCCCATACAAGACATTTTAGATGGGTAAACCTGAGTGGTTTGCAAGCCCTCACCCTGTGGTCTGACACGTATTGCACGAGGGGTTGGAGAGGGTTGAGAGCCAGTCCAGATGCCTGTAGAAGCTCCTGTTCCTCCTCTGGTATCCCCGTGTCCTCTTCCAGATGACTTTTCAGAGACTGCAGGGTCTCTTCCTCCGTCACGGGGTAGGTATGCACACGGCCCGATACCATGTTTAGCACAGACAGCAGCTAAAGCAAATAAAAGGAGATATCCCGTGGGAAAATAAAGTACAGTTCTGTATACAGTAATGTCGGTTAGCTTTCATTAGTCAGGATGTGATTAAGACTGAGCCATTCTATTGTTTATTACAGGTAGTATTATTAAGGAGTCAGGGCACTTGTCTAACAGACTGGGCTGAGATAATATAGCTAGAACGCATACAAATGGCTGATATGCAGCTGCCTGGAGTAATCTTTGGAGGAAGAGAAAACTGTTTAGATCCTTCTGGTTCCTACCTGGTTCTCTTCCTCAGATCACAACCTTTTAGTTTCTCGTCTTGATGTTTTTTTACTAGTATGCATCACCTACCTTGAGGTTAAGGATGGAGTCCAGAGCCTGGAAGCAGCCCACATCAGGGCTTTGCGGATCAGTGCCCCTCTGTCTGGGGTGCCACATTAACATACGCTGGAGCCAACGTTCCAATTTGGAAGCCAAGATCCTGAGCGAGGGTGACAAGCATTATAATTTATCACGTGTGCCGAGTGTCGTGGTTGTATTGGAGGTAACTGGTCTAAAAACGAATATTTTGCCAGGAGACCAGAGGTGGCAGCTGGTGGCAAAACCTGCCGATTACTTCCTTAGCTCACCTCCATTCTAGGACTAACACACCATGTCAATGCTAATAAAATCCCGCTTATGCTAATATAGCCCCTCTATAGACCTTACTTTGTCAGAGAGTCCTTCTGGGTGATTGAGACCGAGACATTCTTTAGTTTACCAGAAGGCATTATGATAAAAACCTAAACACGTAAAAATACTACACAGTTGTTACAAACATTGTATAACTTCTATGCATATTTTTGTTTTTATCTATTTAACATTTATTTTATAAAATGTTACCCCTCCTAATACTAAAATGTGGTGTTTTTTATTCTCTTTATTTCTCTAACATTTATTCTTTATTTTGTATAATATTGATGCCGCGTTACGCTCTATACCAAACTATAGTGTTTAATTTAGAAACAGCAGGGGTTTATTACTCTAGCAACCCATTGAATTGTTGCAGGCGCATTCCACTGGTTGCCCTGGTGATAAAACTATTTTAACCGGTCACTTATAATACATACGTATTGGGATAGACCCCCTAAAGCCTTTCTGGCGGGGCAACCCAAGTTGTGTGGCTGATGGCACGGGTGTTCCACAGAGATTATCATGCCACATACAGCCAAAATCTTGAGATATAAAAGCATCATAAATCACCCAATATCCAGAAAAATTACATTTTCTTTGAGAAACAGAACAGGCAACGCGGGGAACATCCACTTACGGACTGAGCTGGTTGGGCGTTGGTAGAAAGCTGGAGAACTTCACCGATCCCAACAAGTCTTCATACACTACGATGTGCTCGTTACTCTTCTCACGCACCTTTCCGTGCCTGTACCCCAAATACACATCGTCAGTTCCATAACTATGTTGTAATTACTTTGTTAGTGCAGTCATCAGATTAACGGGGGGGGACTTCCCTTTTAGGAGAAGCTGCAGCTCCAGAGTCACAGATCAGTGACAGGGAAACACTTCTATTGAAATGAATGGGAGCGCTGGAGCCGGCTAGCATGTCGAAGACATATCCTGGGTCAAAACGGACGGAGCTAAGCAGAACGGGAAGGCTGGTTGGCTTTAGACATCAGGGAAGGAAAGCCCGTTCCACCATGCGGTCTCACCATTGCACTGGCTGCCAGTTGGGAAGGAAAGGACGAAATCCTGTTATGCACTCGAACGCCAGCGTCCCAAAACTCCAATAATCCACGGTCACCGTGTACTTCTGCTGCTCCAGTAACTCAGGGGCCTGGGGAGGGATTACAAACCCACGTATTGAGAAGAGGGTGAAGAGAATAGACCTTTCCCTTCGTAGACTTGATTTAGTCAGAGCGTCTCTCTGGGTGATTAGGACCAAGATATTCTTTTGTTTAACAAAAGGCAGTATTGAGAAGACCTTAATGTGTCCGTCTGGTCGATAACAGACCTAACACATAAAACAAAACACTATACAGCTGTTATAAACCAGTATTGGAAAGTATCAGAATACCGTGATGGGCGTTATCGTTTACGTGTTATCATGTCTATCAATGACTTTCATATATCCTGAAACGCCTGGTATTGGAGACTCCATTCATGTGTACAAACGATCTCGTAAAAGTACTTCCATTTATGTTGCTTGTGTGCTTCGGCCCTCTGAGCCGGACATAAATAAAAGGCTTCAAATGGAGAAAGGTCAACAGATGCCATTTCAAAGTACTGAAAGTATGCTGGAGGTAGCCAGATGAAGGGACTCTGCTATGGTAGCCCCATATGCCAGAAAGGGTTAATGCACCAACCTTAAAGCTCCGAACCTTAAAGCTCCGAAACTACTGTTACTGTGTTTATTTTGTCTGTTTTATTATGGTGTTTGCACACTGGGAAGGAAACAGCCCTTAGTGAAAGATAAGCAATCAGTGCCATATAGCTGGAATAACACGGGAGGTAGATAAGGCCATGTATGACCCATTATGCCCCATTGTATAACATAAAGAAAGGGTGTCTCCTGGGGTGAACGGTAAGGGAAATGAAATCCTTGGACACAGAACCCTTCTTCAGGCTGCTGTAGGCTGCATTTCCTATCACGCTCAGCCTGCCCGCTGGTAGGTTGCCAGTCGTTGCGTTCCCTGTCCCCAGAATAGGATGAATGCATATTATTCATATAGGAAATAATGAAAATTGCCTTGGGATCTGATACTTCCACACACGGTGCTTAAATCATTTGCTGGCAAAAAGGGGCCGTGAAATAACTAGGAAATCCATAAAGGAAGACAAATGGATTGATCAATTGGTGTCACTTTTCCTTATTCTTTCATTTTCTTTTCAGTATAATACACAAAACAACGTAACAAAATAAGTAATGCGACATATCAGAAAACCTGCTGCGGGAGCAGCCACGTTAACCTAATGTTGTCAAGATTTATATAATCATTAGATTATAATGATTATATAATCTAATAATTATATAATCCCCCAAATTTATTTCTCCTCATCTATGGAGCCACCGTTCTCCTTTGGTCTCAGACGGTAGTGGGCTGCTCCAAAACGCTTAAAAAATGGCTGGTCCAACTTGGACTAGCCCACTTGTAGAAGCGGGAACATGGCTGGGTCACGTGACCCCGCGGTGAAAGAAGCCTCCGGGAAGGTAAGGAGAGGTGGGTGAAGAATGAGAGCGATGATAACGGAGTTAAGAGTATACATCCATGCATGAATGAATGTTCATGTGTTTGTATGAGTGAGTGTGCGTTAGAGGGAATGTGGGCATAACTCATGTATGTGTTAGCATGAGTGTGCATGTGTATTAGCATATCTGCATGTGTAAGTGTGTATGTGTGTTAGCATGAGTATTAGCATGATTGTGTGTAAATGCATGTTAGTATATACGTGTCTGTGTGTGTAAATGTGCGTTAGTGTACGTTTGTAGCATGAGCGTGTGTTAGTGTAACGTGCCATTTGGGGGAGCAAGGGGCTGATGGGGCCACTTGGCTTTGCCTGGTGGCATCTTATTGCAATTTGTATGGGCTGCGTGGCGGAGGAGCAGAAAGGCCTGTAGAAGGGGTTCATAATTCCTGTGTACCCCCAAACAGGCTGATCACTTACCAGATACTGCAGGGTGCCCACGAAGGAGGTGCATAGACTGCCCTGATCCAACTCCTTGGCATATCCCAGGTCAATGATTTTATGGATTAGCTGGGGGAAAAAAGGACCACATTTACCAAGAGCCACCCCAGAATTTCTGTATGTAATACACATTCACACAACACAACAAACCAGCTCTATCAGATCAAATCCAGAGCCGTCTCATCACTGACCGACCCATTTAATTGATTTACCCTTTACATTATACAGGGCCAGCCAGGCTCTTGGTTGTTGGGATTGGATCTTCACAATGCATAGTGATGTCAAAGAGTTGAAACCAAAACTTTCATTTCAACTCCCCTTTTAGTGAACAGAGCCCAAAGATTCCTAGCACCATCCCGTTCTAGCAGCTGGGGCCCAATCGTTCGATGCTCAGTCCTGGACTAACATTCATAACGGACCCCAGACATCCCCTTTTGCCCCCTTTTCTTTAACCCATAAACTCACCCGGTGCTCTCCCGGCTGTAGGACAATATTTTCCGGTTTCAGATCCCTGTGGATTATTCTATTCTCATGGAGATACCGTAGGGCAGAGGCTGGAGAAAGACATGTATAGATTAGAAGTATTCTGTGACCTGACAAGACCCCGACTACCTTGGAGAGAGATAAAAAATATTGTGACATCACAAGTGACGCATAAAAGGTTATTTTTTTTTGCATACTTACAGATGTCGCAGAGCAAGGTCAGGATTGCTCCCTCTTTAAGGCCGCAGCAGTTCTCAAACTGGTTTAGGTACTAAAATAAAGACAAATCACTTAAAAGGGGAGCTCTCGACATTTATTTTATTACGGGTTAAAATTACTTAAAAAAATATTGTATTTTTTCCCCTAAATAGTTCCAGCTGCTGCATATTAGCCATCTGTATGTGTTCTAGGTCTGTTAACTTGGCCCAATCTGCTTGACAAACACCCTGTCTCCTAATCATGCTGCCTTTTGGTAAATAATAGAATACCTCGGGCTCAAGCACCCAGTTGGACTCAGTGATTAATGGAAGTCTATAGGGGAACAGACTTCATTAGCATTGCCATAAACAATCAGCTCAGTGTGGTTTCCGGCTCTTCTGTGGTCTCTGGTCTGTATATGTGTATTTTCTGTGGTTAATGTGTACACGCTAGTATACAGAAAGCACCCAGGCTACGTCACCTAAGCTGTTGCGCAGACAATCCTGCACTTCGAGCAAGTGGCAAGTAACAAAAACCACAGACCTTGCGCAGGTCTCCTCCCTCGCAGTACTCCATGGCAAGCAGTGGAAGGTCATTGGGGGCCAGTTTCTGCAACCCCTCAGGAACCTCACGGGCCGAGACCACGTTCTTGTGATTTAACCTAAGGAAGAGAAAGGAAGAGAGAGATTGGCGGGAGTCAGATATGTAGAAAAGAACCATGGGAGAGAATAGGAGAAAAAAAAAGTGGAAAGGCTAAACAAACAATGTAAGCGTGAATTGCAGCGACAATATGGAGCAATAAAAGCTACAGCAAAAAATATACACTATTGTAGAAAAGTTTGGGGTCACTGAGCTGCTTTATTGGAAAACAAGGAAATATCTGGCTCTATCATAATTGCAAAAGGGTTTCTAACGATCACTTAGCCCTTTAAACTTAAACTTGGATCAGCGAACACAATGTGCCATTGGAACGCAGGAGTGATGGGAGTGATAAAGGACCACTGGAACACAGGAGTGATGGGAGTGATAAAGGACCACTGGAACACAGGAGTGATGGAGTATAAAGGACCACTGGAACACAGGAGTGATGGGAGTGATAAAGGACCACTGGAACGCAGGAGTGATGGGAGTGATAAAGGCCTCTGTACGCCTATGAAGAGATTCCATTAAAAATCAGCTACAATAGTCATTTACAGCATTAACCCCGTCTGCGCTGGTTTCCTGATCCATTTCATGATATTTTAATAAACAAGTACAAGAGGGAAGTTTATTCCAAGTGAAGAGAATTTTTAAAAGAAGAGATCACAATCTAAAATTAGATCGTCAGAGACTTAGATGTAAAGCAAGAACATTTTACTTTACTGAGAGAGAGGTAGATAGGTGGAATAGTCTCCCAGCAGAAGTGGTAGAGGCAAATAGAGTGAGAGAATTTGAGAATTCATGGCTATCCTGAATCTAAAAAGAGACCAAAGACCGATTAAGGTCTTTAGATCAGGAAAACAGAGAGACATGGGAGAAATGGTTCTTATTTGGCAACAAATTATATGAGCAAATGTCTCTACAGCTACAGAATTCCTCTGCAATCTATAACCAAAATCTGAAAATGAGTGAAAAAACAAGAGAAATGGGTTTTATACGGATAAGTAACTGGAACGCAGCAGTTCCTCTTTATCCACAGGGGTTATAAAAACAAGATAAACAGAACACACAGGAGAGATGAATAAAATATGTATGATTAATGTAATAAAGTTACGAAGCATGTTATAAACATGACACGGTGCGACAGCGAGCAAAAAAAAGCAAAGGAGAGACCAACGGGGAGGAAAAACAGAGGCCAGTCTCACTTCTTCATGATCTGAATTTCAAGGCACCATCTTTCCCGGTTTTTGGGGCTCAGCTCCTGGCGACACTGTTTGATAGCAACCTGTTCACCGCTTTCCTGCCGAAAGATGGAAAATGTGAGACGAGAGACGAGAGCTGTCAATCAGAATGAGAAATAGTTAAACGGTATTTGGCGCCTGTCAGAGCAGAAAGAACATGCGCTACAAACCCAGCAGGCTTAAGGGGAATGGTATCGGCAAAGAGGCAGTTTAATGTTCCTGACGCCGCTACGTTAGAAGAATGCATATTAATGTAACCCTTCTAAAACAAACAAAAATAAATAATAATACAAATAATAATAATAACAGAAGTTGCAGTCCTGCCGCAGATGCTGCCCTCCGTGGTGAAACGATTGTTGCCACTGATTGGCATTAGAAGAGTTCTACAGAATCCCCCCCCCCATCCATTTGCAACATGCAAACTTAAATGGACCACTCAGATATCATACGTGTTATGGCTGCAGCGTTCCCTTAACACCGAGCAGGCCGGCGCGGACACGTCACAAGAAGATTAAAACTAGGGCACATGCGTTGCTAATTAGAATAATTGCCGGGTGACACAGCACCCTAACCATACCAGTCACACACACACCGCGCACATACACACATACATACATACGGCACACACCGCACACGTACACCGCACACATAACACACATACATACATACATACGGCACACACCGCACACATACATACACCGCACACATACACACATACACACATACATACATACATACGGCACACACCGCACACATACACACATACACCGCACACATACACACATACATACATACATACGGCACACACTGCGCACACACACACACCGCACACATACACACGCAACGCAACAATAAAGCCGCTTTTCACCTTGTTGATCCAACGCAGGACATATCCGAATCCACCGGTCCCCAGGCGTTCCCTCATCTCCCACAAACCACAGGTCTGCGTATGGGACGGAGGAGCAGGCCAGCTGGTCCTCGCAGGGGTGACATCCTGTACAAATACAACACAAAAGATACGTGGATCAGCCTCCCAGCAGTAGCGGTAGCCGTTAACACATGCAGCGGATAGGCGTATGGCTCCCGAATGTAAGACCAAGAACTGATTACGTTTCTACATCAGCGAAAACGGGCAAATCTGCCGTCACATTCTGTTTCTATAATAACAATAACCTTTATGTGACCAAAATACCTGTAAAGCAACTCAAGGTTGGACCTTCTTATTTGCCCCCCTTATTGCCTCCGTACCTGGTGCGTCATGTGAAAGAGGCAACGTAATCCGTATCCGATCTGGTATCCGGCCCCGATGACCGTCTTCCCTCCTATCTGATCACAGATGACAGCGTAACAGTTGTAGTTTTGTCTTGATGTTGACTTCCTATGTACAATGTGAGCAAATCACTTCCTCGTTCAGTTCCCTGTATGATGTCATGGAGAGGGGGCGGAGCATCTCTTAAAGGAGCCATGCCAGAGAGAAGGCTGTCACGATCACAATGTGTTTTCATTATTCTTTATTTAGAAACATATTACGTGGCGCCGTACAATATAAAGGTAAAGAAATACGTAACAAATATACATTTACACATACAGGTATGATTTACGAACACACAGCGTGCCGGGATTTACTGAACAAACCATTCCATGCTTATTAAAATACGAGACTTTGTCAATTAAAAAAAAGTATAATCAGTGATGTAAAATAAACGATAGAAACGGATTAATGATATTCTTATTTCCAAATCATAATAAATCTCAGTCCTAATTCTTTAAACAGGGCTGGTTTAACTCGGTAGGTGTGAGGTCAGTGGCGTGACAGAACGTCCGCAAGGTGCACCGCAGGAGTGTGAGTGAGTGAGAAGGGGCAGGGTGACCACAAGTCCTGGATTGCCCGGGAGAGTCCCACAATGGGACTTCACAAAGCATTGTCCCGGAATGAGAGCCCTCAGCAGAGCCGTATCTTGGGGCCACAATTTAAGAAGCCGCCCCTGACCGTCGGAAAAAGATTTGAGCCAGCCAGCGCCGCTCCATAATTTCTTGGAGCGGCACCGGCAGTGGTGCCAGTATAGGAGTGGGAAACCAGCAAGGTGTCAGGGCACGCGGAGGGGCCAAGAGAGGCCCAGTGTTCTGAAGATTTCAGTCGGGTAAGGCGGCAAACTGGGGATATGGTTGGCAATGTGAAGCTGTTAGGGGACAAGGTTGGCAATAAGAAACTGGGGACAAAGATGGCACTGTTTAGCTGTTTGAGGACCAATATGGCACTGTTTAGCTTTTTGAGGATATATAGCACTGTTTAGCTGTTTGGGGAGCTGGCATCGCAGGACACTCGTAATTTCTAGAGGGTAGTGGGTCATGCCACAAGGCCGTTCCCACATCCAGGAATTTCCCCGCAGTGACCCAGAGAAGCGACGCTTCACCCGGAGTCTCCAGGCGAGACCCGGAGAGTTCCCAGGTATGGCAATCTGAACTTTTTAATGAAGCATTTTTTTTTTTAAAAAAAAGTTCTTGCTCAAATCTATAAAGTTTTTATGTAACTTTGAGACCTATTATTATTATCTATGAATTATATAATTCAATTTAAATCCATTTGGTTTTGGGGCTGTAGATTCCCGCGATACACTTGTGCCCAGCAAAGTTTCTGAGCTCCCAGAAATGAGAGACAACAGGGGAAGAAGGACGCACCGATGGCTTGAGTCCCAAAGAGGGACTGTCCCTTTTAAACAGAGACACTTGAGTAGTATAAGTGTTCTATTTTCACGCAGATTATTTTACGTGCAATTCCACACATGGCCACTAGAGCGTGTAACACGATGAACTGCGCCTAACCTGTGCTTCTTGAATCTCTTTTAAAGGGGAACAGGCACTATTTTAAAGTCTAGCATTCAATCGCTCCCTCATTAAGGTCACCAGAACAAAGACAGCTTTACCGGTAATGTTTTAAAAATATCATGCTGATTCCTTCTTAAAGCAGTTCTAGTTTTGGGGCGATAAAAAGTAAATAAAAGAATGCCTTTTTTTCTGTAGTAGGTTACCTAACATTTTGAGCTAAGTAGGTGTTTGTTACCTGAAGCAGAAAAACTTACATACAGTTTTGGATTTGTGTTCCTTATTATGGTTCTTGGGCACTGCTAGCCTGAGCTGATGTCGGGCACGGTGCCCGCGAAGCCGGAGTATTATCCTAAATACGGCCATTTTGTTATTTTTAAAAAAAAAATGAGCATAAATCTCCCTGTGATTATGTTGCATATTTAATTTTTTTGACACTGTTTATAGAAAAAACTCCAACCGAAAAGAATACTCACCCCCGACCCAAATCAGGAACCAAGGAGAGTAAAAGGACCACCTGGAGGTTTAATGTCCTGGCAGTGGGACGGGAAAGTCCACCACCATAGTAACCACCATTTATAAACAAAAGCCAGCATCGGTGCAATAAGTCTGCAGTGCAGCCGTCAGCCGGTATTGCTCATGCCTCGCTCAGCTCACACATGTCCATGGTTAACAATGCATCACAGATTAACTATGTAGCATACATATCATATTTCCAGCAAATTATCATCACGCTAAAAACAGTTTGCCTGCCGGCTGTTCTTTACATGAAAGGATCACGATGACCAAACCACAAATGTCCTCCATGTATACCGGGACAACAGGGTAACGTTCCATAAAGTGATGTATTCCAAAAGTAGTAGAATGTTATTGGATCCTTGGAATGTACATACCCATCTCCCATGTCTCTGTTCACATGGCATAGCATTGTCCAAAACGTCTTTGTATGTCCCCTTCAGCGTACCAAGGCATTTTTGGATAATGTGATGCTTCCAACTCTGTGGGAACAGTTTGGGGAAGACCCTTCTCTATTCCAGCAGGACTCTGCCCCAGCGAGGTCCGTAAAGACATGGTTGGATGAGTTTGGTCTGGAAGAACTTGACCGGCCGCACAGAGGACCTGATCTTAACCCCGCCTTTGCAGCTATAACAACCTCCGCTCTTCTGGAAAGGCTTTCCACAAGATTTTAAAGTTCGCCTGTGGGAATTTGTGCCGATTCAGCTAAAAGGCGTTTGTGAGGTCAGGCACTGACGTTGGACGACAAGGCCTGGCTCACAAATTCATCCCAAAGGTGTTCCCAATGCACCCGATTGGCACTGTGCACAGTGATCTTTGTCTTTGCTTAGCTATGGAAACCCATTTTATGTCCATGTATAAAGTCCTTGAGTTTGTCAGTACGACCCATTCTACTGGCAATGTTTGAAGATGGCTGCCTATGTGCTCGATTTTATCCACTTAATAAAGATCCGCTGGATAATAATAATCAGGCGGGGAGTCCACATACTTTTGGTGATAGTCTCTTAGTCTGTGAATTCTTGTTTTGTCATACTATGAGGTGTATTTCCAAACACAAACATATAAAGATGTATACGTTAGACACTTGTGTATAGAGTGAGGGTGTTTATGTATGGTGTAAGTTATGGTATTAGAGTGAGTCTGTATGTGAGTGTATCTGTATGTGTGTTAGTATATGGTGTTAGAATGTGTGTGCATATGATGTTAGCATTAGTGGTTGTGTGAGTGTATGGTGTTGTAGCGTGTGTATCTGTTACTGTATGGCAGTTCAGTACCCTCTCAGAGCAGGGCAGATCAGGGGGGCAACAGGGCAATGCCCTCCACCAAGAGCAGGGTCAAGGTATAAAAAGGGAAGTGTCGCTGTGTAAGTTAGTAAGTGTGACTGTGTATTTGCGAGGGAGCAGTATGTGTGTGTGTTTATGATGTTAGAGACAATGTTTGGATGCTAAGGTGAGTTGGTGTTAGAGCAAGTTTGCATGTTAGTATGTGCGTGTTACTTACCGATGGGGTGGACACAGAAGAAATACTGCACCCAGGCTCGACCACACCTAGTCTACCCCTAGGCTAACCCCGGGGGTTCCCAGATATACTTGCGTGAAACATAAGAATAAATGATAAAGTTATTGTTTACGTGGTTCAGATATTTACTAAGTGTTCCTTACAAGCATAGGAAATCACTAACGGATGTAAACGTGTGATGGGAGTTCCCCCTTTAATTACCCAGACGCTGATACTATCGCTAATGAAGATGTATGGAGTAAAGCTCAGTGTGGTGATTGAGCAGGGAAAGTCACCCAATGTATCACATGGGAGTGTATCGGAACGAAATGAGATAAAACCATCCTTACGTCAACGCTGATCTACATTACTATGTACAGCGCTGTATCTAATGCTCAAAGAACCATATTTGTTTTTCCATGGCACTTCCCCTTAAAGATCCGATTATCCAGGTCTATTGTGTAACGGCTTGGGAACCGGACTTTCCAACATGCATTCATCTCGTTTTGAAATCTCCGTTATGCCACTTGTTTTTTTTCCCCCTGTAACATGGTCATTCTGTACGACCCCCCCCCCAGGCCAAATGAACGTAAATATTTATTTTACTCTTATTATTTTACCTCTCACAATATTCGACATCTGATAATATGACTAATTCCGCATGTTTACGCAAAAAATGATCTTCACGTTGCAAAAGTATTTGGTGTATTATGGTTATTCGAGAAAAACATTTCATTTTAGTAAAATATTAAATATTACTGGCATGTGTTTTTGAAATAAATGGTACGGATGCAACGTTGCCAGTAATGCTTTTAGAACTGATTGTGGTCCACGTGGCTTGTGATGGCTATGTGGCCATAAAATGTTTTATGCTGAGCCAGAAAGTTCAGATCTAGGAACGAGGAATTTGGGGGCAAGTAAGACCCATTTGACCCATCCAGTAACTTCTGTGCTGTATATACCCCTGGGTGCCTTACACTTTTGTTGAGAGACGCAGGGCTTCAACCATATTTCCAGGTTAAATAAAAAGGGCAATAAAATATTCACTTCACGTGCGCAGTACAGTGTCTCGTGAAAGGCAATCCAAGTGCCGGAAAATATGACAGTGCCAAGCACACCTTCAATCAGCCAACAATGGCCATGTTATTGTTCAGAAGGTCAATGTTATTGAGGACAAAATACGACTATTTTGTGACATTTCCTTTCCCAAATATTCCCTATCTTTGGCTACATGTTTTCATCCGTTATCCACATGGAAGCTTTTATAAATTGGAACTGGTGATCCAAAAACATTAAAAAAAAAACCGCCCTAAACTATTAAATATTAGCCCCAAAAAAGGTAGTCTTGGAATCTCTGTCAATTGGTTATTCTAATCGGGATTAAATCCGTTGAAGCGTGAGGTTTCACAGATGTGGGGAGTCGGATGAGTCGTCTGATCCGTGCCATAGATAAACACGTGCGCCTCCCCCATGACACATTTACTAAGGGGGCAAGATGTTCCCATGGAAGCTTGTTTTTGGAGCATGGCAGATAATTTGCATCTGTGAGGTCATTCTTATGTTTTATCTGTCACGGGCAGATGACTTAACCTGTTCTGTATCCATGGCGGTGATGTTAGAGGAAGTTACTGGATTTCAGATAAAAATCTGCTGGGTGGATGAGCACTTTGTAGGAATCTCAAGAATGCCTGCCTGTCGCCCCCTCCCACATCATGCTGTTTGGTGCCCCTTAGCAACTCTTATCTGAGCAGCAAACATTTTCAGCTCTTTCAACTGTGAAGACTGTCTACCTTCCCCGGGACGTTGTGAAGGTCACATTCCCTCTCCATGTAAGTGCCTAGGGACCTACTTACAGTGGCTGGCTTTGTGGGTTCAGATCAGACCCACATTTCGGAGTCATATTAGGAGGAACTGAAATGGTTGGCTACAAGTTGAAGGCAGACAAGCACGGCTAGCACTGGGGTTTCTAGCTTTATCTAGCACCCCAGCCAAACTTTCTTTCCACCCCCTTTAATCCTTACAGGAAAGAATATGATGGTGGCTCTCCCTACCAGGAGAGCGCTCTAGGTGGCTGCCTAGTTTGCCAATGGCCCAGTGGACAAGCCAGAGAATGGCGCTACACAAGTATATGCTTTGATGACCAGATTCAATGACCCATCTTTGAAGTCTATGAAATTAACCATGAAAAAGAAAAAAAAATCTATAAATTTACAATAAAAAAAGATGTACATTAAATGTCAACAAGTATTTTTGTACTTGAGAGGAAACAAATTCATTATATGGGCAAAGCCAAGGATATCTGAAGCGGACGCCTCGGCAGTCTCAAAATCTCATGAGACTCTACACCTTTTTTTTCTCTATGTTGGTCCAATAAAAAAAAACTAAATTCTTAAACTTCCAAGGCTTCACTCAAACCCCAGTGGTTTGCAGAAATAAAATGCTAGATTATAAAAATTATGTAAGATTATAAAGAGCTGAAAACCCTACTGAGTAGTAGATAAGTGGAAGAGGCTGCAGTGAGGGGATTTAATCTAAGAGAAGGACAAGGACCGATTGAGGTCTGTGTCTGTAGGGCAGGAAAAATGGGCCGACTAGATGGGCCGGATCGTTCTTATTGGCAGTCAAGTTCTATGTTCCTCTGCCCTCTGGTGTGCCATATAGCTATAAAATAAGGAATAAATAATTTGTGGCGGGTAGAGCTTTGTTGACCTTTAGAGTTTTAAAACTAGGGTTACATCCCAGCTGTTTGCAAAACCCAATTACAGGAAATTAATTTATAATCTGACAGCTCAATTCTAATAGGAACAGGATCACTTTATTAACAAGGAAATGGATATAACTTAGTCCGGAAACAGGATTCTCACATTGCTCACTCATTGCAGAGAATTAAGAAACAACATAGAGACATAGCATTTGATGGCCGATAAGAAACATTTTGCCCCATATGTCCCAATATACACTTATTTTTAGGATTTTAATGCTTTCGCGTTTTTGAATGGCCTACTCCTTGCCACCTAACCAAGATGGGGGCTTGACGTAGTCATTGACCTCCCCCTTCTTTAGCTTGTATTAATGAGTAAGGCCATGGCATCCTTCTCAATGAGTGGGGTGCTCAATGCCAAGTCCCCCCCACTTCCCCTGTAACAGGCTGTTTCACAAGACATTAAGATTTCCTAGTTTCTATGGCAACAACCAACCGGCACCTGCTGTTGTGTCACATGACAATTGTGTTCCAAAATTAGGAATGAGACAGTATTTTGCATGATTGTAGAATTGTTTTTGGGAGCGGGTTGAGGTGTTTGATATTTCTAACGCAGGTATTAGTTACAAAAATGTTAAATTGAGTAACTTTAAGTCAAAAGGTAAATTATATTTAAGCAGCAACCTTTTTTTGCTTGATACACCATAGTATTTTATGGTCTGGTCAGTGGCTTCATAACATTCTAGACCAATTAATACATTCTACTGAATGCTACTCCAAATAACTTTAGTTAGAATTTGGCGCCTATGGCAGGAAACTTCTGACATCAGAGCAGAGCATCGTGTCATGTCTGAGGTCATGCCCTGCGCTGATGTCACTTATCGCCAGAAAGTGGTCTCATCCAGTCAAGGGACGCACAACAAGGTGCAGGAGAATTGCCCCACATAAATAAATATGTTATTGGATTTCATCTTATATTAGGATCATTAGGATCATTGTCTGCTGCACCGGCGACCAGCAAACCATTTTCATATTCATTTTTTTTGCAAATACTTTTGATGTTGAACTTGGATCATAAAACCCTCCTGTGTGTTTTCCAGTAACATTGACTTCTTACCAAAGCTTAAGTGCTTTGGCAAAAAAAAAAAGAAAAGTTTTACTCAAAGATAATCATAGCTTCGTTTGAATATTTGTTCAAATGGTTCCAGTTATATTGTGAAATAACAAAATTCCAAGAAACGGCCACCTGAAAAAGAATGATATTTGTTCACTTTTTATAAGAATACGGTTGAAAGGAGCCATGCACCTTTGAAGCAGTTTATATGGAAGGCAGCACGGCCATCTTTTACACCACCTGATGGCTTTTGGGTTGCTGGACACGAGGTGCTGGCCTGCTCCTGACTCACATGTTAATCACTCCCGCAATAAAGAACCTTTATAACCTGGGCATGATCCTAGCTTCCTTACAAGAACATTGTAGTTTCTGGCCTTCATAGCTGATCCACATGGGCTGTGACAACAATCCTGTTTTGACTTTCTGGATTCTGACCTTTTGGTTTGCGTTATGCTTTGGTACAATACTATTGTCTCCTTCAGACGAGGCTTTGTTGCCACCTGCCCATTCCAGAAACCCTGTCTATCCATTCCACGGACCCTGTTGCTGTAAGCCTGTCCTAAGTAGGGCGGCCATCAGGGGGGAAACATCCTTTCATACTCACTTCTTGAAACCTTTCAGAGTGAAATCCTCAAGTATCAGGCCCTGAAGCGTCAATCAATTCTGGATTTATCAACAATGGATTCATCAGAAATGACCAGTTCAGTGACTAATGAAAGGATGCATTGTTGAGCATCTTTCCATATGTGATTCACACAAAAAGAACAGGTCTTGGATATTTATTCTTCTAGAATTTAGATGATTCCAGGAAAAAGACTCTTCAACAGATCATTTGAAGTGTTTGGTAGATATTTCACTTGAATCCAGCATCTGCTTCTTTTGCTGAGATATATCGAGATGGCTTTGGTGCAAAAGCAATTGTTATGTCTGTGTTACGGATGACTATTCTAACCCGTCTTCCTAAAAGGGACGGAAACAAGATTTATTTCTAGAGAGAGACCCCTTTATTTGTGCCGTTATTGGATGCTTATGAGTCAGTAGGTAGTAGAAATGCGAGGATGAGGTCCAGGCACATTCCAGGATCCACACGGCGTCTGAATCTTCGTTTTGATGTCTAATTCTCAGTGATGGTGTTTAGGGAATGGACTGTTTGTTCCAGATAATGTTTTATCTTGAGCAATTCATCCTTCAACTTCAGGGAACTGTTGCTTTGATACAGATTCTGTAGATCTGTGCAGATTCTGGTGCCATCTGGATACATGCGTTGTAAAATTGTAACCAATTTATAAAAAATATAGAACAAACAAGGCAATGTTCGTGGAACTTTACAAGAACGCGTTCCAACTTTGGGAGGCATCTGACACAAGTTGAGTTTTAGCTGATGTTTGCCACAATAACATGGTCCAGCGTACCATAGGTGTTTGAGAACATCAGAAGAGGTCTACTTGCCTTTTAGATTCATATCATGTGGAGTTGTTCCTTTGAAAGTTGATATTTTTTTCAATTTTGTTCTTGTTTTAATGTAACTAATCTAAGATCTGCATATACTTTTTTTTTTTTATTTTGGGCTTTTTTGTTTACCAAAGTCTTTGGAAACCAAAAAGAAAATAGACTCTGGATATAGCCGAATGCTTTTTATGAGGGCTGCAAATTTTAAGTGATCTAGCCAAAAAATAGATTAAGTTCTTTCATTACAGTTTACATAAGAAGTAAAAGGGTAACTACAGAAAAATAACTTCTCATGGAGTGCTGCCTTGAGATCAAGATTATGGGATATAATACCACAAAACCTGATTGTTTCAGTGTTTGCTTTGCAGAAAGCAAACCATAGCAGGTTCTCTTAAAACAGAAAAAGTCCCATTTATTTTGGGTTCCCCTTACAGGAAAGTAAAAAAAAACAAGTAAAACACATTTGCTGGTGGAAATTTGAGACAATGCAATAGTTGTGGACACCTTCTTAGATTTTGCAAGCTGCTAAATGAAGGGCGTTTGTCGTGTGGGCAACAAAGTTATTACGCAAAAGTCCCAATCCTCCAGTGACTGTTAAAAGAGGTGCTTCACAAGTTCACAAACGCTCGGTGGTACCGATGTATATCGGTCTACAGCTTACGTAAATGACACCCAAGACCACATCTTCAAGGTCTGGACACTTTGCCAACAAGGACCTCTCAATTCCCTTTCAATTCTTCAATTCTTGAGAGAATCATGGTGCAGGTAGACCTCTTTGCGGGGTTCTCAGAGTCGAGAAGACCAGCCAGTGGGATGAAAAGAACAACGCAAGGGCACCGCATACTTCTAGTAATGCTTCTTTTTACATATAAAATTCAGATTTTTCTCTTAGACATGTTCTTATTTGTACTCAACCCGGTTTTAATGAAGTTGTCCCATTGCAAGCTTTACAGTACCAACCGGATTTGAAACGCTCCTTTGAACACTTACTCACTTGTTACCCAACAATGGTAATTGTATTATTTTGTCACCTCCATTCACTTATTGCTTGTCTTTGTACTCAATTTCTATTTTGCTCTTTGCGACAGAAACACAGTATAAAACGATGTCTTCTTTTCTTATGTTATCAATTCTATAAAGCTCGCAATTGTTTTAAAAGTCTTCTAAAAACAACGGCGCACTTGGTTGAAGACTTGCTTGAGTTTATTTAAGCTCCAGCTTAACCAAGTACACACAGCGATGTCAATCAGACATACAGAATACAAACAAGCAACAGTAATCACATCCTACAGTAAAAAAAAACATCCAACAGTTCCAGGGGTAAAGTAATAGGGGCGTTCTTTTATAAAACTAAGTCATTTAATTTATAAACCCATTTCTGTACACATTATTGTGACTTCTAGGGCTGTAGAACTCGGCAATACACTCGGACCCACAAAATATTCTGAGCTCCTGGAAGGGGAACACTGGGGGAGAAGAAAGGGACAGGAGATCTCGTCCTCCTCGGTGCCGTCGGTGCCCAACATCAGTGCCCAACATCGGTGCCCAACTGTTAATAAAATGCATTCTCGGATAAGAGCAGCGGTGGGAATTAAAATACCGTAGTTGTGAACATTATTGTGTTCCAGGATAATTCAGGAAAGGGAATTTTTGTGCGGTGGGTTTATTGAATATCCACAGTAGGAACAATTCACTGAAATGTTGTTTTTATTGAAATTTTTAGGCAAGGATGCTGATAATGAAAATCTCCAAGGAGCATGGCTGCGGTGCCCAAAAGGAAATCCGTTCCTGGCTGTTTTCCTCTATTCTCTATTATAATGGGAGCATTAAATGAGCGTTATAAAAATATCTCAAGGGGCCTTATAGTTACCTTCAGTGGGCCCCAAGTACCGTCACGGTGTCTAATGATTAAAATAAGTGCTATATATATATATAAATATATTCTAAGGATATTTACTTTGTTATCTCTGCTATATAGACACATTTAGCCATTTCTCTGACAATGTGTGATTTGTATAATGGAGTTGGATGCGCTGCGTAAATTGTTGGCGCTATGTAAATTAAAGATAATAATAATAATAATAATTTGTAGCATTGATATTTAAGTGGTTGTCGGACACTGCGTCACGTTTGTGCCATATTCTGATCGCCGAGAGGCTTCCAGGTTGGGAGGAGGGTTATTCCCTTAAACAGCAGAGGAGAACTTGCATGAAGCACTTACATAAATGAGTAAGGTACTAATTACATGACTATTTACGTACATATCCCTTATAATAATAGAACAATAGCAGAACTATAAAAAGTATTATGGATGTTCTCTTTTAAAGAGGCTGTTCCACTTGCACTAGTATGTTAAGCAAATAAACCTTCTGTCGATCTGTCACATTAATCATTCTCATGAAGGTAAGATTCTAATACCATAGAGGTAATTTACTAAAAGCTAAGCACAGAAAAGTACTAAGTATCACCAATTCTAATCTCTATCACTCATAGTCCTACATATTCTGTATATTAATCATTTGCTCCTTTAATTAATTAATTTCACTTTGTTAAGGTATAAGCAGGCCACGAGGGCGAGATAGACTAATGACTGGAGTCGCCCGCAGCGCTCCAGAAGGATCTCGTTCCAAATGAATTTATTTTTCTTCTTTAAAAGTGTTGATATAAACCGTTTAAGAACTTTAATTAAAAGTTATTTTTTAACTTATTAGAATTCTTAGAATTCAAATGAAATCATATTGTCAAATTAGGGGGACTCCATCATCTATGGCAATAACCCCTTATGCTGTCATGTGACAATAAGATGTCCCCAGTAACAAATAGAACCTCTGATATTTAACCAAATATCATTCAGTTAATAAAAAAAAAATACAGGCTATAGTTAGTTTTAAAGAATGTATGTTTTTATCCCATTGTACAGCGCTATGGAATTTGATGGCGCTATATAAAAAAATTATAATGATAATGCCAAAGCCAGGTTGGCAAACATGACTAATGAATAGTGGGAAGTCTTATAAGCGTTGGTGAAGGAGAAAGCCTTAGCTCACCGGAGGAACATGAAGATTGAGTAGGGGAGTATTCTGTTATAAGGGCAGAAATGTATGGAGGGCAGTAACCTGTTAGTAAAATGGAGAGCAGCTGCCCTTCATTGGTTGATGGCAGAGGAGCCCCCTGCCAGCGACCAATAGAGTCGATCTTGCGGACGTTTAAAATCCTGGCGGCGAAGCTGCTTTATCACGTTAACCCCGTATTAACCCCTTCTAAAAAAAAAAACAAAGAAAAAAAATTCTAATTATTTCTATGGGGCTTTCATTTTGAACATGAATATATATAGGCATATATAGGTCTGGAATATAAGACAAGATCGAGGAGCAATTAAGGTTTGAGGTATTTACAGCAGGAACAAAATAGGTAGACTAGATGGGTTAAATGGTTCTTATCTGCCATTTCTATGATTCTGTAAAAATATCTGCAACATACAAAAAAAAGCACATTACGGGTACTACACTACAAATCGTCGTAATGCCTTTTGAATAAGGATAATAACCTAGGATTTTGTCTTAGAAATGAAAACGATCATGCATTGAAAAGTGCAAACAGTTTAATTTGTCCCATGTGCTGAATTTTTTCCATTATCTCTTTGGCTAGACTTGATAAAGCGGAAGGCTCGTTTTCAGCTTCCCAGTACTAGTGTGAAGTATGGGTGATGCATTGGGTGGTGTGCTGTGTGTTTGGGATGTGACCTCATCATAACACCATTTACACAGGAGGACAGAGTTGTCATCTTTTGCCCCCCCCCCTACAAAAATTTGCGTCACCAGCAATGGGGAAAAAAGCCTGTCCATACTTAACCACTTCCATGCCAATCTGATCGCAGTCGGTGTTGATAGAAAGGAAATGCTGGGGGGTGTGGACAGAGAGGAAAGGTGGGAGAACTACCGGAATAGAAAGAACGGAAGTGTGACAACGGATATGAAGCGTGAGAGCGATAGGAAGAGAGTGATAGAAAGAGACAGGCAGAAAGTGATGCAGTAGAAGTGTCACAGGTGTGGTCACCCACCATCACTGGTCATAGGATGTGACAATGTCCTGGAGAGAGACCCGGCTCTCATACACGGTGACTCGGAGCTTATCTCTTCTGATATATAGTTACACCCAGAGCCGGCCTTAGGTGTTCTGGTGCCCTGTGCGGACTACTCCTCTGGCG
>VKOC01031942.1:0-11898 GCA_009364415.1 Spea multiplicata
TTTTTCCCCTAAAATTAATGAACTTGCGTCAAATAACGCAAGTGGCCCAGATAAAAATAATATTTTTTTGTGGCGCAAATGAAGATTTGTTTAACGGGGAAAAGCTCGGCTACTCTTAACTGTGACTGATATTCCATAACAAAAATCTGGCCGGCTCAATAACACAGATCAGGGTGACTCACAATTTCCCTCTGCCGTCCGCCGCACAAAGCCTCTTACAACCCCTTTGTTATTCAACGTTACTGCGGCAACAGCATTGTTTAAAGGGAATTAACAGATCATAACTACGTTTTCACTTTCATTCTTGAAAGGGTTTTGATAACGAAACTTCAAACGCAAAAAATCTGAAAAGTAATAGCCCCGCGCTAAGTGTTTCATGTGTGATTCATGCCAAGGACGTAAGTAAGTACCGTATGGGCTTACAATCCATTGTGACGTTCAATTACAGGGGACAATGTATTCTCGTCTGAATTATGAAAGTCAATTATTTTTTTTAACCCCGTCTTGGACACATCACTGATTGTGACGCTAGATGTTTTCAAATGTAATCAAATGTTACATTTTCAGCCTTTATTTATAGCTCCACGGATATTAGGTATAGTGCTGTTATTACAATGTTTCCAATTATTATTATGGTTTTGTTCTTATTATATATGAAAATGAGTCAATTAGTAGCATTTGTGCTAAATGTCTGCTCCTTGAACTCCATAAAGCCGAAAGGAGAACGCAAATTATTTGAGTGACGGGCATTCACTTGATGTATATATTATAATTATATGACGTCTCTACGCAGAGAAGGTTTTTGTCTTTGTAAGTTGGTGCCTCTCCTTTGGACAGTTTGTTCTCTCTCTTTTATTCATTGTAGGAGGCAAATTGTGAAAGATAATATTGAACGGGATAATTGCAGGACGAGCTTTGGAAGCGGCGGTCCTCTGAGCCAGAGAGTTATCAACATCCCTGAATAGGAGCTATGGCGGCACATCCAATGCTCCAGTAACGTATAGGCACCAACAATGGTTGTGTTTATCATATACCACCAGGACCGGACTGGCGAAGGCTGGAAATGCGTGGCCACGCGGTCGTCACAAAGCGGGGGCTGGGCATAACCAGATAGCCAGCACAGGTCTCTACATCACTAAACTAGAACTTGGCCTGTGAATCATTTATGTCTCCAACAATGGTTTATGAAGTGTTTTTTTTTTCTGATGGTAGTATCCTTCTTATCACTCCACACCCCATCTCTTTCCCGGCGGCTGATCTTCTTTTTGGATTTGGAATGCTATTTTAACCCATTTAACACCAAAAGGCAAGCTACTGACCACAAAGGCACATTCATCCACTACGTCACCATTTCTGGCCATACCAAAAGCCTGATGCATGCAATGTCAGCTATAAAAAACATCTAAATTAAGATAGATTGAAGTACAGGCCAGGTTTCGCAGGGCTGCGGGGGTCTTTTTTCTTTGTAATCTATTATTGATTGATATGAAAGCTGAAATCAATAATAATAGGAGCCACTAATGGCTACTGCGTAATTTTTAGGCGTGGAGAGATATGATGGAACATATAATATAATAATATAGCTGATATAATGGTGAAGGTACCCGGGTTATTTGCCATGCAGGAGGTCTAATGAGACTCCTTGTCTACATCAGCTGGAAGTGCGCCCACTAACATCAATGGGAACACTTTCTCGCCAGTGATTGGCTGCTTCTGGCATCCAATACCAAAGGAGGTGGTAAGCGATTTATTTTATTTTATTTTGCCGATAAACTAGTATTACTAGGCACGTTCGCATTCACTCGCTATTGGTGAGGTGTTTGGGTCAGTAGACTCTACGGGTCACTCATCATACACACAATCCATGGAAAATAAGCTTGTACACGAAACAAGAGCCTACCTTATGAGCTGTCACATTTTCATTATACCCACAGGAATCCACAACATCTGGATATATATCGGACCAACCTCTCCTTGTGCATCTTCTGCTTAGATTTCCTGGTTTGAAGAAAATATTCTTGGTGCATAAATGGCTTCTTTTACATCCTATTATTCATTTGGTATAAAGTTTTGTCTAAACATTTGCTTAGACATTTTCCTTTAATATAGGTTTTGTCGCATTTCTATTTTTTTCTTGCTGGTAACACTTAATTGTCTTGTGACACAAAGGCAAGCACTGATAGGTTGTTGCCATAGAAACTAGAAAAACATCTTAAAAGGGTCAGTATTGCTTTTTTATGTAATTTAATCATTAGACAAAAGAAGAAAATAACATATGTGGCTGCTAAGGTTCATTTGCTTAACAATACAAAGTCCACAAGACATTTATACAATATTCCCTACCGTGCATAAAGACTTAGACCCCAAAATATATTGGGTTCTGGGCTCATAATGTAACTGGGGTAATTTAGCAATATTCCAATATCTGTTTTTTCTATGACACATAAACCAGTTTTATTAGAGATGTAAACTAGATTCATTTACCTTGTTTGGTAAAAAAGTGACGGAAAACCAAAGGGCAATGCTGAGTTACTGTTTCTCCAAACTTAGCCGGGTCCCAGCATGTTATGTTATCCCATATTCCTCCGCATCCTGTCAACACAACAATATCGTTAGTTGTGATTCTCCAATGTATTGTGTTTGGAGAGAGACGCATTAGACTCCAATCACCGATAATAAAAGTACACCGATGGAACAGCAGCTTCCATTCTGACATCGGGTTCTAAATAAGAAGCTGTTCCTTCCTGCACTAAATACACAATTCTTTTGACGCTCTTTCAATCATATTATGGACCACCGTGAAGTAGATTGGTTACTATTGGTATAAATCACCAAATGAGAACCATATTGCATGTTATATATGTCTGTTTTGTCATCTTCTTCTTTCTTCACATTGAAGTTGCACAGCCTCGCCTGTAATTCACAGCATTTAAAGTTGCATGCCCTCGCAAACAACTTGCAGATTCAAGAGCATGAATTAAGTACATCCTAGCTCATCTGAATAATTTAACCCCTTAATGACAAAGCCCGTACATGTATGGGCTCAAAATGCATTGTTTTCAATGGGTTTAGGGACCGCCCATTGTCCCTAAGGGGTTAATTTGAATGTGTCTCACTTAATGTGCAATTTCTAACATGCATGTGTATGTATATAAATTGTAAGCCCCCAGCCCACGGTCTAATCCTAGCCCCCAACCTAAACAATCACATTTCTCCTTTCACTGAGCAGCATACAGTAACAAATCAAGAGACGGACTTTAGAGTCTAACCTTAAATAACTTTTTGAAACCCTCCCAATTGAAAGCTAAGGCAAGGAACGTGATGATCCCAATGTCAGAGCAACTGAAAAAAACATTGAATTATATCAGAGATCCGTCTGAAATATAAAACCTTTTTGTCAGAAGGGTACAGAGGGACACATAGTCTACATTTTAAGAATAGACAACTTTATTAGACGATGATATATGTTTCTTTCAAGACACACATTTATCAGTTAGTAAAAAAATCTGACTCCAATAAATAGCGGCCTCGTCCCTAGACTAATGGAAATACCAAAATAACTCACAAAGTGCTGAAATCTTGTATGACTTTTGGACCAAGGGTGGGTTTGATATTTCAGCAAAAAATCTAACTTATAAAAAGCTAAAAATTCTTTCTATCCTGTGCATTACACCATGAAAGATCTCAGAACAATCATATGAAATTGAGACTTCCTTCCTCCCCTCCATGGTCTAACATTCTGTGTCACTGATGGGCTTCATTATCCCCAAATATAATTGCAAGGGGGACAACCTGAAAATTTTAAGGGACATCTCAGCTCTCGCATGCCTACATTGCGTCTCTTTTTTCTGCTGTCATTACCTCTTCTCACTCCTTCACCCGTGCTGTACCCCTTCTGTGGAATTCCCTTCTTCGTGCCGTCAGACCTTCTCCCTCGTATGCAACTTTCAAAAGGTTTCTGAAGACCCTCTGAAGAAGCGCACAACCTTTCCTCCTAAAACCCTCAGCCATCACCCTAATCAAGCCATCGGAATGACCAACAACCTCTACAGATCATCCGGACACCAATGAGCAAGGAGAGAACCCAAACCTACACGATCACGAATGATGGCCCAGAATCGGATAACCTGGTAACTTTTGGTCTCTCTTCAATCTTTTGGAAATCAGTCAAGAGTTCCATAGACCCAAGACTTTCAACTCCAAGAGCTACCAAAATATCCCATTTTCAGGAGAATGATCTCTTAAAAATGTGTCTGACTTTCATATACTCAGTTTAACCGACCGTCACAGCTTCAGCAATGGTAATCGTTTTATAACCAGTAATTAATAAAATATTTAGTCGTTATTGTCAAAGGGACGGTGAAGCATCAGGACGAGTAAATCTCTCTAAAGTCACCACTGATGCGTAAAGCCTGGTTAATGTAATAGCATCCGCTGTCTGTCAGTTTATGCGTCTTGGCAGTATGGGGCTGGGACAATACATCTAGGCAACAGGAGAGAGCTAACAACATTTCCACTCATGCACATTTACACCATGACTGGGTCCTTTTATTACTCTCTGCATACACCACTGTTAAAGATCAGGAAATGTGTGCTGTTAGAGCCAAAGATTTCAGCAGGGCCAGACTGGGGAGAAAAATCATCCCTGGCAAAGCAGTGCTTCATTATGTTATAATTACAATTTATTGTGGATAGATTGATAGATATTGATCTCTGGGCTTTAACGCTTCTCATCATTCCCAAACATTAAAGACGCGTGTGTGGATCCTCACTAGAATATAAACAGTTAACTATATCGCTGGGTAATAAATCAATGCCCAGACCTTGCCATAGTATTTTAACTGAAGCTAAAGTGTTTGCTTATTATATTTATATTGATTTTCAAACTGTATTTAATTTAAATCGATGCCTATTGTGCCCAGGGTACAGTAACGCGTTCCATGGCAGGTTGCCCGATGTAACAAAATAAAAATCAGCCAAATACGGACTGGCAACATTACTTATTATTACGAATAAGGTTATTAAACCTGCCAAAATCTGCATTTTGGAAAGGTGAAAGTCTCTAGCCATTCTATAATATGAGAGTATATACCTTTTTCCGAGAGCCTTTTTTCCCTGTCTCACAGAGAGCCGTAGGTATTTCTGTCTTTGGTGAGCAGAAGTTATCATAATTTTCTCTGTTGGGACTGGGTCTTCACATCTGGGATTGTTGATAGCTATTCATTTTTCCAAAGCAGAGAAGACCATAGAGTGCTATCTCTTAATAGGGGGTTACTTTTAAAGTTTTGTAGCTGCTTCCCTGCCCTGACAAGGAAGAGATCGACCCTGAGGCTCGGGGAAGCAATTCTTCACATGGAGACTCCAGGTCAAACCCGGAGGGATTTCCCAGGTATGCTCATAATTTGATAACATTGATTACCGGTACTTTAGTGGAAGAACACATGTATTATGTCTATTAATTAGAAAATACAATAAGGGTAGATAGATTTAAATAAGAAACATTTCAAAGGGCCAAGGAACCAATGGTTTGAGGACGACTGGACTTTTCATGTGATTTATTGACCTGCCGCTACATGAGAACATCATGGGGTCTGAGAGTTTCCCCCTTTTACACTCGTTTTATGTAGGGGGGGCAGAGTAGGGGTTCATAGGTATTTATTTTAGCCATAGTATGCGTTTAATTTTAAGGAAGAGGGAAGGATATTCCTTGATAGAAAGTGGACCTGAGAGACCTACAGTTTAGCTGATAACAGTTATTTCCTATTCTATTCCATATAACGCTGAATTTAAAATAAAACTTTCACCAAGACATCCAAAGACCAGAATTAAATTTGAGGGATCTCATCTCCATGAAATTTGCCTGAATGATAGTTTTAAGTACTCCAGTGACAGGAACCAAATCTTTCACTTGGTACATTAAAGATAAAACTTTTTTTTCTGGATAATATCATTTAAATGCATCTGATGCTTTTAGTATAATTACGTTCCAACATCTCTCGCTCTTAAACTGCAGCTATGCAATGCTTCTTAAAACGTTTTTAGGGTTCTTGGAACTGTCTCTGCCAAAAATATAAAAGTATGCTACTTTTTTTCTACAGCCCTCACGTGTGTTCCAAGAGCAAGTTTAATCCTACAAAACCGTGGGGTAATGGGACTTCATCGGTAGGATTAGAATATACAGGCATCTGCTTAACTTCAAGGGCGGTAATTTCTGTGCCGTACAAAGGGAAAGCGGCTGTCTATGCGTTACTGATAAATGTACAGGTGCTGAAATAGTAACGTGATCACTTATATGTGCGAGAGATCATTTTATTGCTGTGTTTCCGATTGGCTGGAGACAAAGGGGTTAAAGGGAAAAGGAGAAGCGCCGCTTTGATCACTCAACTGATCCGGTGTTATTGGATTTGTGTTCAACTGACATACATTTATAATAGAGGCACTATACATATGCGTGTGAGTGTGGGTGGAGTTATGATAAAGCCACACCCACTGGACATTTCATGCCTATTTAATCAGGGCTTTCTGGGGAATTCTTTATATATAATCATGTACGTTGTGATTGTTGTAATATGTATACTACTTACCTTATAGCCACACCATTTATACAACTTAACCTCTCCATTTATACGCATTTATACGCATTACACAGTTTTACTTGTTATTTTCGACTTAACTATGTAACAATATTTTATGAGGTTTAACATAGAAAAATGCAAAGTTATGCATTAAGACAATTTAAAAAAAACAATTGCGCATTAAGTTCCTGCTAGGGAAAACCTCTAAGGACCCGGTAGTACAAGAAGACAGTATACCTAGAAGCTATACACTAAACATTTTAAGGGTAAAAAGGTTTCATAATGGTTAAAAAGCAGAATAATTGCCCATGATCACAATATACGGTAATACCAGAATATTCCAGTGACCTAACACGTTTCATGCTTGTTATACTCACTGCTCTATACTCATTGCTAGATCCAGCATGCAAAAGGGGGGTCTAAGGAGACCCCTCTCAAACATGCCCAGAAAGAATAAGAGGGATTAGAAGATTGAAACTTGTACTGTGGAGGAAGTGGATGTGCTGCAGCTTTGGAGCTGCAGCTTCTGGTTTGGGTAAATACTTACAAAGTACTTTAATATGCATTTTTTATTGGTGGTGCCTTTAAAGGCATCAAATATTTTAGTCATGGTTTTTTTCACCCAGGGAGAAATGCATTTCTTAGGTAAATGTTAAATAAAGGTATTTATCATTAAAACAAAGCAGTTTACAAAACGTGATATATTTGGAATGCTGCATTTTGCACAAGGGGATCCTTTATGGTTAGGGAAAGGCAGTTTCATTTTTAACATAGGAAAAGAATTGTATTAGAAGCAATTAAGTAAGAAGTTTCAGCTGTATTAAAAAAATGTTTCTTTTCTAACAAATACCATGTGGGTGATGGATGGACAGAATGAGAAAAGGATCCCATATCACCGTAATACATTTATATAGAAGACATACAAATTCTTACCATTAAATCCATCTGTTTTCTGTCTGCTTAATTTATCCATACATTTTCTCTCTTCTTCTTTGATTTCCAGTTGTAATTTACATTCCGGATTAAATCCATTCACCTTTTTTTTAAGGAAGAAAGATCAAACATTTGACTTTTAATTCATGGTCTTCTGGATGTTTTCAGGATTGTTTGAATTTATAGTAATGCCATTTCATAAGATTTCAACTTTAAAAAAAATGTGAATAAAGCCACAAATATCTGAGTAAGTACAACTTATATTAAACTGCAGCAAAGATATAGCTCTTACATCAGACATTCTAAAGAAATGACGGTTTGGTTTAAAAAAAAAAAAGGAAATTTGTGCCGAACGAAAAAGTAAAATTTATACGAATTATATGACATTAGTAAAATGTGGAAGCCGGCGGCGATTTAGACGTTAGGGTCCCCTTTCCTCCACAATTGGTAAAGTTCCATGCTGTTGGCCTGTATAGTAGGGGCAGCAATGATTACAAGCTAATTTTGTTGATTAGCAGTCAGCGTCAAGTAACTAGTCATGGACTATACATCATGGCTAATGACGTCTATCTGGCATTAGTAACTCAAGCCATGACTAGGTGTATTATTCAATGTGCAATGACGCAATGGCATATACTGGTCTAGACTAAACTAAGCCTAGGGCAGCAAGCTTGGGGTTGCGGTAGCCTCTCTGCTGCATTATTGGGGACTGATTAGGAGATGAGGTCCTAATGGGCCAGTTGGGGAGATCAGAGGTTGCTTCTGACAGGCATGGCCACTGTAGTATCTCTCATGGCTTCCTTGCCCCTTCTCGAACCTATAGGGGCATATACCAGAAGATGGCAGGCTGCCCTTGAGGGGTGGCTATGGTGGCTGATCTGGGTCAACCTTAGGGCAGTGTCTACAACCAAGGTGGGGAGAGGACAGGGAAATATGGTTCACCCAGAATGTTCTGCTTCTACACCCAGAGCTTTCTAAGAAAATCAGTTCTCCTCTGTACAGTAATGTTTGGTACCATTTTGTATCCTAATCTCACTTCTGGGAGGAAGCATTTTGCTTTACTTGAGGACAACACTCAGAAGCGTAGTCTGAGGGCTATCAAACAATGGCAATAAACTAGATTTTTCTTGAGACGGTGACTTCATTCCTCAAAGCTTCCAAAATTAAATCAGATGATCAGCACTCCTGTGGTAAGCTGAGTGGGAAGTAAGAGAGGGGGGGGGGAGATATGTGTGCCAAAAATATAGTTTCCCCCCTTTTTGATTTACAGCGTACATAGTAAACATTATATAGTCCTAGCACTCAGGTTATTAATCAAGAGGATATATTTTTGGCACATATGTTTTTCCCCTTCGGTTTCCAACAGAAGTCCCAATCCTCACATTTATTTTGGAACCTTTGAGGGTTTTGAGAGTTCCTTAGATCCCACTAAAGTGACGTTCTGAGCGGTTATTCCTTTAGATGTATTTATTATATAGGTTTGACAAGCCGCAGTAAATACTTATAATGATTTTAAACAGATGGACTGCCGAAAATAACTTCTATATGTAGTGATCTCCCCTTTATCAGGTCCACCCATGAGAATTTATCTGCCACGGAGGAGCATAAACTCCTAAGCAGACATCATCCCTTATGTATTGTTTGGACTGCACCACGCAGAAAATACAGTTTTGATAGATATATAGGTACCATACACTAAAGATCGACATACGGTACTTTAGTACTGAAAAAAGTTATTTTGTTGTGTTTGAATTATTTATAATAGATCTCGCTAATAATGTGACCTCTACCAGCTCACATCTCATCTTATTAATTTGTTTCTGCGTTCTTTTGGACAGAAGCCAGTTTGTAAATAGGGGCATTCACTTAGGTGACCTATGCTCTGAAGGGTCCTAAAAAATCTAAAAGGGTTCACAGTTATCACGAGAGGGAAATAATTATGTACTCTAAGGATCACAACCACGTTCACTTATTATTATTATTATTATTAATATTTTTAAATAGTACATGTAGTTAGGATAACACTGTGATACATCATTGTGTGACACAAGGCTTCTTATTGGGGCTCATAATTAAATGGGGTCCCTCGGCTGCTGCTTGCTTTACAGGTAACAGTACAATAAAGATGAGGTACAATATGTGCAATCATATAATGAGTATGGTAACCAGACTAATTATCGATGGGGTACAATAGATATGAATACGCAAGAAAACGAGGTCCCTCCCCTGAGGAGCTTCCAATGGCATCACCACTTATACATCATCGTCAAGTTACTGCTGCAAGCACCTTTTGTCCCAGAGGGCAAGTACAGCCAATTGCCTCCCTAGCCCCAACCACCGCTCTGTATCAGCCCCCTCTATGTAATCTGCTTTTTCAGTTGACACGCGCACACACGCTATCTCACTCGCACACACTCACCAAATTTCAGCTCACTCAACCTTACCTTGTTGCCCTTCTATGAGCTGAAACATTTCCACTGCAGGCCCACATAACATTGCATTGCGTGACCCTGCGGAATACCCGGACCAGCCCGGTTTAAAGAATCTGGGCTAATCCAGCTTTAAGAAAATGGACTAGAGGCAAAAGCCCCCCCCCAGGCCAGCTCACCCTTGATAATAGAAACACAATAACATTTTCTTAAGTAGAAAGAAGTAGGTAATTTGAACTAACCCGACGAATTGACAAAAAAAAAACAAAAAACATAACGCTAAGTAAACTGTGCTATTTTACTGAAATTTATGGTCTTCTTAAAGATCCTCAAAATTTTTTTATTTTTTAACCACAGTTAAAACATAAAAGATAAACACATCCAGTGTGTGTACAATCAGTGGCATTACTCCACACAAACTGAGACATATTTATCAAAGTCTATTTAGTGCGACGTCTAGGGAAGCGTTGGTACGAATAATCACACGCTCTAATAAAACAAATGATCCCAAGGACTGCGGTTTTGTGCTTCCATTAAAAAAAAAAAAAAAGTTTTGCAAATTTCTATTTACAGCTGATTGGTTATTTAAGTTTTTTGAGTGTACAAAATCTGCAAGCAGATGTATGTTTCAGTGTCTCATTTTGAAGTGTTATCGTTACAAATGCATTATTTTGGATCGATAACACATTATTTTAAATACATTGGTGATTTTTTTATTTTAGCAGTTTCATTGTACTTTGAAACAATCACATATATATTATATTATATATATATATTAAAAAGTCAAGTAATTCCAATATGGATAGTTTTAAATAAGCTAACAAAGTTGCAGCTAAAAGCGATAAATAATGCATTTGACAAAATCTTGGTAAATATAGTTTAGTCTTTAGTTGAAGTTTATTGGGCCAACATATATAACACTGTGAAGCCGTACAGGTTTTCTGTTGATAACGATATAGTCTGAAATATATTTTTTTTTATTTGCTTTGATGAACTATATTTTCTGCTTAAACTTGATAAAGTATTTAATTGCGATTCATTGTTTCTTCCTGTGCATTATATGCTTCTGTACTGACAGACATCAAACCCAGCTAGAAATATTCACTATTTGTATAATCTAGATAAAACAACATTGTAGAATTTATGTGTTCAGAGCTCAAGAATGCCAAAGCGAGAGAACATGTCTCAGCAATGGTCCAACACTGCCCTCTACAGTTAGCGAGCTGCAATAACAGGTCTATTTCTGGAGCAAAACACAATATAGCATAGAAACTTAAAAGCACACACACATTAAATATACACACACACACACACATATATATATATATACATATATATATATATACAGTATATTCATTGAACAACTATAATGCATACAAATACACATCATATACATGGTATGATACTTATATCATAAATGCAAACTCTTATGTAGATTTAGGCATTTAAAAAACAAATTTATCTGAATATTTGCAAATTTTTCAGTGCACATTTTTAGGATTCAAGGAGGAGGAATGGAAGTAAATATGGCTTATCTACTATACAGTACATAAGTGAGTTTAAAAAGAATTTAGACATACCAAGAATTTTGATCTTATGCTATGAAACTTTTTTGGAAGATGTCACATAATAATGCCACGTTACGTTATACCGGTGTCGCTGTATGTCTTTGATATATTTGTTTGTATATCTTTAATGTCAATGTAACATGTAGTTCAGTTCACATTATTGGAAAATAATATTTAATATAATCGAATAATAATTGAAAATAATAACAATTGATATATTATGGTGTTTGAAAGTAGCCAAGCGTACATGATGTAAACTATTTTTATCAAAGATAAAATAATATTATTTAGAACTGCATATAAACACCTTAATTGTCAAATATGTTGCATTATAGAAAAAAAATCAGAAATTCTACACAAGGATACAATTAATGTTAAAGGATACAATTAATG
>VKOC01031943.1:0-10192 GCA_009364415.1 Spea multiplicata
TGGAATCTGGGTATGCCTGGGCATGATAGGAGTGTGATTGCTGTATGTATATATATATTAATATTGTTATTGATTTTTTTGTGAGATTTTTTTAATGGTGGGGGTCATATTCGGTTTCGGAAATTTAAATGCTGCATTTTCGGTTTCAGTTCAGAATTTTTGTTTCAGTGCATCCCTAAGCCAGACAATGAAGTGGTAGGCCTACACCACATCAATGTTTGGCTTAATATATAGTGATAGGAGTTATGCTGCACTATTGTCAATGTCTGGCTCAATGTAAAGTGATAGGGATTATACTGTACCACCGTCAATGTCTGCCTCAGTATATAGTGATAGGTATTATGCTGTACAACCATCCATGTCTGCCTCAGTATATAGTGATAGGTGTTATGCAGTTTAAAAGTGTTTGTGTGTGTGGGGGGTGCCACATACAGGATCCGCCCCAGGTGCCAAATACTCTAGGTATGCCCCTGGTTTGGATAGTATGCAATACTTTTGTCCATATGATGTATACGGACAGGTGCCCAGTACCAGACTGGGATTGATGGATAATAAATGTTTTTTAGTGGAAGCTTCTATAGTAAATGAATTTATGTAATTGGCTGAGGGGGAGCCTAGGAATGCTAATTCGGTGCCCAGGTCTAATACATACATTCTAGTGCCTACATGGAGGTTCTTTCAGGGTAACTCTGTAGGTCACAGAATGCACATAGAACACAGTAAGATGATAATTCTTATCGCCTCAGCCCATGACATATCGATTTTTTTGTAATGTCTTGGTAGTTTGAAGGGAGTTGTGAGTGTAGTTATGGTACCAGCTACCAGCTGTTTTGCAGAGCAATAAAGTGTCCCAACATAAAGATTAATTTGTAATATCTTGTTTGAAGGAAGTTGTTTTTATGGCAAATCAATGTTTATTAATTTTTAATTATTAGTTAGTTATTATTATTTATTAGTTTTTCATCGTATTTTATATTTATACATAGCAGAGGAGGAGGGTGGGGTAACAGCACACGCAATAAAAGGAGTGATATGACGGGGGAAGGGGAATGTGCCCAAAAGCCCATCGTGCAGCATACAGAGAACTCATCAACACTACAGGAGTACAAAGCCAAATGTATACAGTGTAAGAGTCAACACGGCAGGAATAAAACAGTACCCAGCAACAGATAACAGATAACCGGCTGCCCACATCCCACCCCAGAGACTCAGAGCATAGTTGGGACGCAGGAGTGCCCACATCCCATTGCCAGGCACCCACCAAGAGGATGCCAAGGGGTGGCGGCCCTAGGCCTGATGGATCAGGAGCCCAGGGGCCAGTGAGCCGGGGGCTCCGAGCGTCACCGGGTGGCGCCCCGCCAAGTGCGGGGCGTGGTGTTGACGCGAGGGCTGCGTGACAGGCGAGTACGGCACTGGAACAAAATAGGGAGTGCAGGAGTGAGGGAGTACAGGGCAAACAGCGCCAGCGTGACCGCAAGGGAGTCCACAGCGCGGGGCGCCGAATCACAACTCCCCAGCTCCCCGAGCGCGAGGGCGTAGGGGGCTCAGGGTGCGGGGAGCCAGCATGGGAAGGGGGGAGGACAGAGGAGGAAAAAACAAGCGAGAGAGAAGAGAAAAAGAAAAAAGAAAAAAGAAAAAAAAAAAAAAGGGGGGGTGGGGAAGGGGAAGGAGCGCGACCCAACAGACCCGGCAGAGGCCGACCTCCAGACCTCAGCTCAACAGGGCGTGCCGTCCAACAGCGGGCGAATTTGAGGGCTAGCGAGGAGTTGCAACCAGTGGAACCAGATAAGGCAGTGCTTAGCAGATCTGTCCGTCGCAGAATAGACTAATTCCTCGAGAACTCGGCTCCGCTCCACCCTCAGGACCCACTCCCGAATCGAAGGGGGAGAGGGATCTCCCCAGTGCAAGGGGATAAGGGCTTTCGCCGCGGTCAAAAGATGGCGGACCACGGAGGATTTGTACCACGAGAGCGGGAAAGGCATATGAAGGAGGAGGAGACAGTCGGGCGTGAAGGGAACATCCCTGTCAGTGAGGGACCGGATATGGGAGTGTATAGCGGACCAGTAGGGAACCATGCTGGGGCATGACCACCACAGATGCAGCAGAGAACAGGGAGACTCCCCGCAGCGCCAGCACTCATCCCTCCCCTCAGGGCAATACCGGGCAGTGGTCGACGGAGGTCTGTACCACTGGGCCAGCAACTTATAAGACATCTCCTGGTCCCTACTACTCAGGGAGCAGCGATGGGTGAATACACACACCTTCTCCCTCGGTGCTCGGAAAGGGTGATTTGCAAAGAGGTCTCCCATTTGCCCTCATGAGGCGGGGGGGAGGGGAAGACTGCCGAGAGTAGAAGACCGTAGAGGAGCGAGATGCCGTGCGGCGGGGGCGACGTCCGGGCACACAGTGATTCAAGCGGGGTGAGGTCCCGGAGGACCTGGTGCCGACGATGTAGTGAACGAAAGAAGTTGCCCAGTTGGGCATAGCGGAAGCATTCGAGGGCAGTGGGAGGAGAGGACCCCACCAACGCCTCCACGGGCTGCAGACCAGAGGAAGAGAGATAAGCACGAATCCCCAGGGACCCCCTCGCAGCCACCTCAGGGAAGACGTCGCCTCCGAGTCCTGGGGGGAAATCGGGGTTGTCACGTATTGGAGTAAGAGGGGACGGGACAGAGGAAATAGTGGTGCCTCGCAGCACTGAGTGCCACACACCGAGCGTCGCCCGGAGGAAGGGGTGAGGCGCCGCCAGACGGCGGGCACACTGTATCTCCAGCCAAGGTAGGGAACTGAGCGAGATACCTAGAAGGCCGCCCTCCACCTCCAGCCACCGCTTCTCACTGGATCCGCAGGCCCACTCTACGATCCGCAGGAGATGGCACGCCCTGTAGTAAGTACGCGGACACGGCAAGGCCAGGCCACCCCTCCCCTTGGGCAGGACCAGGACATTGTGTCTAATACGGGGGGAACGCTGGCCCCAAATGAAACGGAGAAAGACAGAGCGGACAGTTGCAAAAAAGGAGGGGGGAACACGAATGGGAAGAGTCTGAAATAGGTAGAGGAGTCGTGGCATCACGTTCATTTTGATAGTATTGATCCTACCCAGCCAGGAGACAGTCAGCCGGGACCACCTCCGGAAATCGGATTGTACAGTGGAAAGGAAAGGCAAGAAGTTGTCGGCGTATAGGCGAGAATAGTCCGGGGAAATCCACACGCCCAGGTACTTTAGGGTAGAGTCGCGCCACGCGAAGGGGAAGGCCGCGCGCAGGGAGGCACGGACAGCGCCCGGTATGTTAACGCCCAGGAGCTCGGACTTAGCCATATTAATCTTAAAATTAGAGAGGGCACTAAATTCCGCGAGCTCCTTCAGGGCAGACGGCAAGGAGACGCGAGGTTGGGTCATCGTGAGGAGGAGGTCATCCGCGTACCCCAAGACCTTGTGATGGGAGCGCCCCGCCTGGAGTCCCGAGATATCTGGGTTCAGTCGGATCGCCTGCAGAAGGGGTTCCAGCGATAAAACAAACAACATCGGGGAAAGGGGGCAGCCCTGGCGGGTCCCATTACGGATGGGGAAGGTGTCCGAGAGAAGGCCATTAATGCGGATCCGCGCAGAGGGGGCAGAGTATAAAGAATGTATCCAGGTCAGAAAGCCCGTCCCAAAACCCATATGTCGAAGGGTGGCTAGCATATAGGACCAGTCCACTCTATCGAAGGCCTTTTCGGCGTCGGTGGACAGAAAGATAGACGAAGCAGTGGAAGAGCGCGCGAGATGGAGCAAATTAAGAGCGCGGATGGTCCAATCCCTAGCCTCACGACCTGGGATAAAGCCAGACTGGTCAGGGTGGACAAGGGAGGGCAGGAGGGGTTTCAGGCGGTTTGCCAAAATTTTCGCAAAAAGTTTAAGATCCGCATTGAGTAGGGAGATAGGCCTGTAGCTGCCGCAACAGGCCGGGTCCTTACCCTCTTTAGGGATAAGGGAGATGGTCGCAGCCAGCGTCTGGGGGTGTATCTCCCCCCCCTCCAAGATAGAGTTAAAGGCCTCCACAAACCGCGGGCCAAGCAAGTCCCGGAAGCGCGAGTAGTACCGCAAAGGGAAGCCGTCCGGACCAGGGCATTTCCCAGACTGAGAAGACTTGAGGGCAAAAGTGAATTCCGGGAGGGAGATGGGGGCCTCCAGCGCGGCAGCCGCCTCTGGGGACAGCGTGGCATTCACCGTCCGGGAGAGGTAGTCGCGAAGACGTGTGGCACCAGAAGGTGAAGCATGCTCGCAAGAGGGGAGATTATAAAGGCCAGTGAAGTAGTCAAGGAAGCACTTAGAGATGTCGGGGTGGAGAGAGTGCAGGCGGCCATCGGAGGATCGAGCCTTAGGAATAAAAGTGAGGGGGCGCGCGCTGCGAAGGGCCCTGGCGAGGTATTTGCCCGGCTTATCGCCATGCTCATGGAAGAGGGCCCGAAAACGGTTGTACGCTCTGTGATGCTTGCGATTGAGAAGAGTGGCCAATTGCCCCCTGAGTAGCGTAAGGCGCTGCAAGAGCTCCCCTGACATGGTAGCTTTATGGGCCTGCTCCGTTGTGGCGATCTGCTCGCAGAGGGAGGCAAGCTCCCTGCCCTCAACCTTCTTCCGGTGCGAACAAAGACGGATAATAAGACCACGCAGCACGCATTTGTGTGCTTCCCAGACTGTGAGAAGGGGTGTATCGGCGACCTGGTTGTCAGCGAAGAAATGGGAGATGGCAGTGGCAAGTTCGTCGCATGCGACAGTATCGGAGAGGAGGGAGTCATTCAGGCGCCACGTCCGCTCCGAGGAGCAGAGAAGGGGAGAGTCCAGGGTCATGATAACCGGAGCATGGTCCGACCACGTCGTGAGGCCGATACTGGCTCGGCGAAGAAGAATGGAGTGTTGATAAGGAAGAAATAGATAATCGATTCGGGAGTAGGAGCCATGAGGAGTAGAGAAGAAAGTATAATCTCTAGTAGTAGGGTGGAGAGCCCTCCAGCAGTCCACCAAGCGATGCCGGGAGAGGAGAGAGTTAACCCTACGCGGCACCTGCGTCGACGACCGAGGGAGGCCGGAGGAGGAGTCGAGGGCCGGGTTAAGAGCAACGTTAAAGTCCCCCCCGAGCACAAGGACACCCACGCTAAAATCCTGTAAGCGGGCAAGATAGGACTTCAGGGCCACGTGTTGGCCTCGGTTAGGCAGGTACAGATTGGCAAAAGTGTATAGTTGGTTGGCTACGCGACCCTTGAGAAAAATGAAGCGGCCCTCCGGGTCTGTCTGGGTCGCAAGTTCCTGAAACGGGACCGATCGGGAGAGCAGGATGGCGACACCCTTTGTCCTAGCACCCGTGGTATTACTATAAACCCCCTTCGGGTAGTAGAGATCGGATAAACGAGGGGCCCGACCCTCCTGGAAATGCGTCTCCTGAATGAACGCCACGTCAATTTTCTCCCTCCGGAGGTCCCGAAGCAAATGAGAGCGCTTCTCGGGTATGTTAAGGCCTCGTGCATTTAGGGTCAGGAAGGCCAATGGCTTAGGGCCAGGTGGAGCGGGCATGGCGAAGGAGAAAAAAGAAGGAAGAGAAACAAAAAAAAAAAAAACCCACAAGGGAAGGGAGGAGAGAGTAAAACGGCGGGGGGGAAAAATAGACACTCAGTACGTCAATCGAAGTGGGAAAAATAAGGAATCCGCCGTAACACAAGCCGGCAGAGGACCCACTCGATAAACAAAACGGACGTACAGTGTGGGGTCGTCGAACCGGGCTACGAGAAAAAAACGGCGAGACTAAGCCGAACCGTAGAGAACGGTAACAAAAAGAAAAAACTAAGAACCGAACGACAGGTCTGACCACCACCGCTCGCACGGAGATTCCGGAGCAGCAGCAGTAGACCCACAACGACAGAGCGCGCCCGCGAGTGGGATCCGCCGCGGAGGGGGCCCAGAGTGTGCTGGAAGCGTGAAGGGCAAAAGCAAGGGCGTAGCCCGAGGGGAGTGTGTGAGAGTGCGGGGATAGGGGCGCGTAGGGACGGCAGGGGACAGGACGCATCCCTCGGGAGGGAGGAACGCGCAAAGTCATGGGGGCGTGTGCGCGAGGAAGCGCCCAACGCAAGCGCCAAACACTGCATGCAACAGCGCACTCGGAGCCAACTAGGGGAACAGCTACTAGTGGACCCGCTGGCAGAATGCGCGGAAGGGCGTCGCAGGCTAACACATTCCGCGGGCAATGCATCCACGTAACAGAATGCCTATGGCATGAGGCGGCAATGGAGTCCCGCACTCCTGAGTGCATACGCGGATGAGTACGAGTCCCGGGTGCAAGGCGCCGAACATGGCAACTCATATAACATAGCATAGAACAGCGCTGAGGAGCCGTAACATATACATACAATGGGCGTGGGATCTGGTCGCGGCACAACTCCAGCACGACACCCAAAACAACAATAAATAGATCATGTGCGAACATGCGTGTGTAGAAGGGGTATAATGAGGACGACGGGGAGCATAGCATAGACCCCCCCCCAGAGGAAAGGGAAAAAAAAAAAAAAAAAAAAAACCCATAACATATGTAGGTTCAGGTAGCACGCGTGTAAGGGCGTCGTGGGACAATATATACAGTGAACAGTGCAACCTCGTAACAGAATGACTAAGGCATGCGGCGTCAGTGGAACCTCGCACATCTGTGAACGAGGGAGTGCATGCGAGGACGAGCTCGTGCCTCGAGAGCAGGGCGCCGACCAGGGCAGCGCATCACACGGGAGAAAGCCTGAGACTGCGAGACTGCGCCACGGGTGCAAGGCGCCAAGCCTGGCATCGCACAGAACACAGCAGTGAACGGTGCATAGGAACCGTAACATATACAAACAGTGTTTACCAGACTAAGTCCCAGGACGCAATAGATCACTAAGTATAACAATAAAACAAAGTACGTGCGCGCGTGTGCGTGTGGGAAGGGCTCAAGGAGGACACCGTGCAACACGGCCCCCCGCGAAAAGAAAAGAAAGGGGAAAGAAAAAAAAAAAACAAAAAACCACAACACGTGGAGCTTCAGGTAGCACGCGTGTAAGGGCGTCATGGGACAGTATATACAGTAAACAGTGCAACCTCGTGGCAGAATGACTAAGGCATGAGGCATCAGTAGAGCCTCGCACTCCTGCGAACAAGGGAGGGCATGTGAGGTCGAGTGCGTGCCTCGGGGGCAGGGCAGCGCGTCACACGGGAGAGAGCCTGAGGAGGCGAGACTGCACTATGAGCGCAAGGCGCCAAGCATGGCAGCGCACAAAACACAGCAGTGAACAGTGCATAGGAACCGTAGCATATACAAGCAGTGATTACCAGACTAAGTCCCAGGTCGCAGTAGGTCCCATAGTGCAACGATAAACATAGTGCAAGCGGGAAGGGCACGCGGAGGCCCCCCGCGGAAAACAATCAAAAAAAAAAACAAAACAAAAAAAAACCCTGAGTGTATAGGTGTGTGTGCAAAATGTGCAGGGCGAAGTTGCGAAATAGTGCAGGGCCCCACATAGGAGCATAGCCACAGAGGCGAATCGCAACGAGCGCACTGCATGTCGGCAGGGACAGAGCCAGCGAGGTGCAGAAGGGGCCAAACCCCTCAGGCACGAAAAAAAAAAAAAAAAGGGGGGGGGGAATTACAATAACGAGAGCGTAGCGCGGCATGAAGGCAACTTGCAATGTGTGTGGGCAGCAAACACAAACCCCCACGGAGTGGAACGGTAAACGATGAAGTCCACTAGGGTATACAGATACCTCCAGGCCCAAGTAGCGAACGGATAGAAGCGGCGTACGGCGGGCGGCAATGTCCCATGCGAATCCGTCACTCCTCAGCATCCCTCAAGCGGGAGAGGTCCCTGTTCGGACGATCCGATGGGCGTCGGGAACGCGAAGCGCGGCGGGATCGAGGCAGGAGTGGGGGTCGAGAAGGTGCCGCAGTCGGTTCCAGGCCCGCCATGGACCAGTCGGGAATGCGAAGAGCAGGTAGTCGTAGGGCCGCCAGGACCCCGGGGAGCTCGTGGTAGTGGCGAAGGGTGATGTTGGAAGCACCCTGGCGGATCACAAGGGCGAAAGGGTGGCCCCAGCGGTATGGGATGCGCTGCCGTTGGAGTTCAGACGTCAGGGGCCGTAGAATCCTGCGGGTCTGTAGAGTGAGGTCTGACAGATCGTGGTAGAAGGAGATCTGGCGATCTTGAAGGGGCCACGTGCCGACTTCCCGGGCCCGTGCCATGATGGCTTCCTTCAGCGGGAAATCCGTGAAGTGGCAGATGATGTCTCTGGGCGGGTCAGCAAGGGTACCTCGGGGCCGGAGGGCCCGTTGCATCCGGTCTATTACCCTGGGGGCCTCGATCTGGCGGCCCATAAGGTCAGAGAGCAGGCGGGTCAGGAGTGCAGGCAGGTCTTCAGAGGCCTCAGCTTCGGGCACCCCCCTGATCCGTATGTTCTGCCTGCGGCCCCTATTGTCCACGTCCTCGAGGCGGCGTCGCAGGGCGCCAAGGTAAAGGTGATGCTGGTCAGTGGTGCGTTGGGTTTGCTGGAGCGCGTGGTGCTGTGTCTCGGAGGATGCCTCTAGTGTCGCCATCCGGCGCTCCAGGGCCGTAAAATCGGCGCGCAGCGTAGCCACTTCGTCCCTGACCACCTGCTTTAGTTCCAAGATGAGGGTGGAAAAGTCCGACTTCCAGGGGGCTGACGAAAAAAGCTGCAGCATCTCCGGTGGAGGAGAAGGCTGGGAGATAGAGGGAACTGGTGCATCTTCGTCTCTGGAAGGTGAGCCAGGAGACGAGCCGGCCTCGTGGTCGGCCGGGGCCTGGGAGGAAAGGTCGACCGGGGCCTGGGAGGAAAGGTCGACCGGGGTCCGGAAATATTCCCGTAGGGAAGAGGAAGCCGGCTGGGATCGGTTCCCGGGAGTGGACGGATCCGGGGCAGGTTTCTTAGAGCGGCCCATCGTCGGGGTAGCAGATGTTTGCAAGTAAAAAACGACGAGCGGTGGCGGAGCAGAAGGTTCAAGCAGCCATCTTCTTCGGTAGCCGGCCACGCCCCCCCGAAGGAAGTTGTTTTTGTCATAAAGTTAAGGTATGCATTAACCCCTTTACTATGAGAGAAAAAGAGTGAGACTGACCATATACCACTGAATTTTATTTTTAAAAACAGGCTCTAATGTTTGAATATTTAAATTATTTGAAAAGCGGAGGTCCAAATTGGCTCATGTGTTATATGCCCTATCGTGCTGTCTCTTTCTTTATATTACACTTACAAGATAGTGCTCAATAAAATATGGACTATTACTTGTGTTTGTTCCCTAATTATTTCAGGCCAAATCATATGAAGTAGAATAGAATCTGGGGAATCTTTGATTGTTATGCCTGTTATCCAATATATTGTCAATTTTTTTCCAGAGAGGTCTTATATATTCGCAATTTAACCAAACATGTATGTTATCTCCTATCTCTTGTTCACATCTCCAGCATTCCGCCAGAGAGTGTGGAAACATCTTATTTAGCCTGCTTGGCACAAGATTTAGTAATTTATAAAAATATCAGATATTCTGACAATGGACATGTCTCTTTACTTTATTTATTGAATGGATCCAGTCCTCCATTGTAATGATCTCTTTACTCCATCGTATTCTGGCAGGGAAATCTTTTCTTTCGTTCGCTTTTATTAACTGGCAGCATTCTCTATATGTGTGTTTTTTCCCATATAGATATTACTCACCTGTCCCCGGCTCCCATGTTGCCACAACAGCCGGCGCGTAGGAAAGGGAGACCCCCCTCCAACGCACGGCCACCCCCGCAGCAGCCGCCACAAAGGAGCGGGAGATTCGAATTTCCCCTGCGGTTCCCTATTTAAACCTCCTCAGGTATGCCTTCTGATGGTTGTCTATGCCTTGTGCTAGCTCCCAGATAGCGTTTTCATTACTGTTTCCCGTGTTTGATCCTGGCTCGCCTGACTTCGTTGTTATCCTGAATATTGACCTTGGCTACATTTACCGTTTATCCTGATCTCCTGAATCCTGACCTCGGCTACGTTTATTGACTATCCTGCTCTCCGGAATCCTGACCTCGGCTTGCTTGACCTTGTTCTGTCCGGGAGTCCTACCTGACCACGGTGTCTCCTACTACTTGTACGTGACAGAATCAGGAGGCCATCATGAGACCCGCTTCGGTGGGACTTCAAGGTTCCTGTGAG
>VKOC01031944.1:0-10509 GCA_009364415.1 Spea multiplicata
AACCTCACTGACATTTTAAAGTGATATCATTAAATAAACTAAATCAAACTGCAAATGCAGTACATATGCTATAAAATCCGAAAGGAATGCCTTTAAAAGGCACAATCTTAAACTGTACTTCTTGAAAAATGACTGCTTTTACTGCTATAATCAATTTGTTCTACAGTTTAAAGTACTTATAAATTTTACTTTTGAGATACATTTTCTATGTATCTGTATAACTCTTCTGCCCAGAAATGTTAATATTCCTAGTAATATCGTTGTTTAAATAATCAGTCACACAGAGATGGTATAATGATTTCCTTTTTAAAGGCACTTTTCCCAAGGTAATTACTTTAAAATGCAAAAAGTCTGTTTTGCCGCATGCCAATTTAGAATTTAACTTTGTTGATCCCTGTATATCAACAAGAATAAAAGAATTTTGAAAGTACTTAAAATTCCTAAATGTTTATGCATTCACCCTTTATCAGGGTCTACATATAGAAATATTTTGATTTATATACAAAGTGTCCTGCACTTGGTCTATATCTCACCCATGAAACATGACGAAAAACAGAAACCTTGATCTTAGCTGTTTGCCTGGAAAAAGAAACTGGGTACTAGAAAATGCTTTGGTCCGTAGGGTAACATTTTTTGCTAGTTATCATGATCACCTGGAAATTCAATCTTATCCAGTTTAAATAACATCTTTCAGTGATCAGGTTGCAATAATCAACCTTTGATCTCCACATGAACACCCCAAAACCCAATATAACCAACCTATTGCTATGCAGACCCATTGCTACAATGGCAAATAACTCACCTCCACTGAGACGTTTCTCCTGATTTGATGGGAAGATCTAACCAGTGGGAGAACAGGTCAGCAGTAGCAGATAATCTGCAGTTTCCCCTTACCGAGGAGACCTGGGCAGGCATAGTGACGTACACCAACAGACTGGATAAGTACATAGATGCAGAACTGTGATTTCTGAAGGGCAACAAATCTACCTGAGGAAGAAATATATGAAGGTTCAAGAGCAGAGGGCTAGTCAGGGCCCTGTGTGTGATAACGCTACCAGACAGGTAAAATATCTGTATCCAACAGAGGGAAAGGCACCGAGATACTTTGGAGTACTTATTTTAAGCCCTTCTCCTTCTCTGATACCTTCGCAAGTTTCAGGCAAATGCATGGAAGTTGAAATACCTGAAAGTCACACATTTTAGGAAAAACACCTTTGACATATATAAATAAATGAAAAAATATTTAAAATAAATATGTGAATAAAACAAGATTTCCCAATTAATAGTCACCCCATACCCATATGGGATTGATAATTTAAGGTACATCCAAACATCCTTTGGGGAAAAAATAGTTACCTTAACTTTTAAGAGTACATTCATTGCACCATGCATTAGTCCTTATTTTGAAAAGTAACTGGCTGGAACAGAATAAGGTCTTTCCTGGTGACAAATTACATGTGGGGGTTGAGAAGCTGATCAGTATGCTGACAGAGGGGCTGAAAGTCATCATGGACACTCCAGAGGACATGCTGGCCACACTCTGTGACCCAATGTTTAAGAGCAAGTTGGCTCTTAAAAATAATTTTAAAACTTGGAGAGACATGCTTGTCTGTAGGGTGCGTGAGATGCAGCACAAAAGGGGCATGCTAAGCGAAAGAGAGAGGAGGTGCCTTTTCTGATAGGCGGAGGGCCCTGCGTTTGCAGAAGCTCTGGCACATCAGCAATCGAGTGGGCTATTTGTCTCCTGTCTCTCCTTACAATCTAAATTCAAAATGGGCACCTCCATCTGTAAACAACATTTAATATTGGCGATAACTGGAGACGATTGGTGCTCTGTTCTTAAAACATGCTCTTTGCTGTCATAGTCCCACAAACTTGCAACAACATCTCTGGGATTATCTGTTGGCTTAGGTCAGGGTTGCAAGTCTCGATATTATATAAAAATGGCAATGTTTTTAATAGCATGGAGAATTGTCATTATATATTGCAGTCCTGATGAATTGCAACTTTAAAAATCATATCTTCTCCATCTGCTGTATTCTTTTCAATGCCTGTTGGTGAATTCTAACCTGCTGAGTGTAATTATGGCAATGTAAGAGAGTTCCAAAGCAAAGCTAAATAAAATAAATTAATCACAGGCATTTCAAAAAGCCAAGGCCAATAGACAGAGATTAGTAGACCAGCAAGAGGCATAACAATTTGAAAATGAGTCATTTGGGTGCAGTGTAATAGTTATAGTCTGACAAAGTGAATTATACACATTAAATTTAAGATTGCAGCATCTTCTCGAAATGGCTCATTTAACTGTTCTTAACACTTCCAGGCTACATGGATGGGCCATTTTATTTTTTTACGCTAAGTAACAGTCAAATATTTTAGAACCACTTTGTATTTTAGATAAATTATTCAGTGAACAATGAACATATCTGAAGACTCGGGTAACCTTTAAGGTGGACCAAAATAGCGTCCTCAATAAACATTGGTTTCATAGGGTTAAGAATGGGGCACAAGTGAACTTGTCCCTTTGGCAACTCTGATTTGCATATGCAACCCTGGTGTCTACGGTATATTCCTTCAGTTACTATTGATACAAACTTCTCAGGTCATAGAGTGAACACTGGAGTACTGGACTTGACTTTCAGCCAATAGAAAGGGGAGGGTTCCCCCCAAGCGGTAGTTGGGAGAAAGAGAGAAGTGTGGCTGCAAGTAGAAGACAGAGGGGTGATGTGTCTTTGCAAGAAGACACATCAAGAGATTCATTTTTCTTATTGTTACAGTTGCTGAGGACCTCTGTAGTGTCTGCTACCAAGAGCTGACACTGTTTACAGCGGCTTATTCTTGTGTCAGGTTGTCTTGTGGCTGAGGGATACATGTAGTTCCCATTGGGTTCCTATGTAGTTCCCATTGGGTTCCTGTTTGAATCCAGTGTACAGCAGAAGGGAACAGCTGCCAGATGACACCAGAAGCAGCAGTCAAATGAAGTTACTCAATATTATTTACAGACCAGGGCCTGTGTATAAGAGCAGATACAGCTTTGGTACACCCGACCAATAGCACCAATACTACTACTATCCACTTCAGTAGTACTACCTCTATCAAGGGTCCCAACATCTATGTGCACCACTGTTGCCCCAGAGAACTTGAAAACAGCACAAGAATGGAGTCCTGATAATTTGGGGAGGGTTTGATTTGGGTTCATAGTTGTGATTTGCTCTATACCATTGGTGTTATTAAAATTCTCATGTTACTTACTGTTCCAAACTAATACAAACTTTTATTTTAAGACAACTTATTATAGTTTCTGTGATTCTTGTGTTCTGTATGATATATTTGTCCTAGTACACTCTAGTACCCTGGAAGATTACTGGGTGGAGGCACTGCCAAACTGCTATTCACCAGGTATTGATGCAGAGCTCTGGGATAAGACGTCACGTCCCGCGCTCTGCATCAATTGCTGGCACACAGTTATTAGAGAGTACGGAAGCTGAGGTCTGAAGTGTGAGACCGCCTTCCCTGGGCTTGGTCCAAGATTGTTATCTCCCCAACCAACCCAGAAACCATGAGCTCTGGTCTGGGAAGGGGGACCCCAGATGAGCAGGGCTGGTTGGGGAGATAACAGTTTTTCACCTGTCTTGGTTTTGCCTTGAAGACCAGCCCAGGGGAGGCAGTCGCACTTGACCCTGTCCTATAGATAGGCTATTGTTTTAGGGGTTTTGTGATGAATCGCATTGCTGGCAGCAATGTGATTCACCACAGGGCCCCTAGAACTGGGCAACTGCCCAGTGTGCCCATGTGTTGAGATGGCACTGGACTATTTCCCCCTCTCTATAACTAATATACGCTCTATATCACACACACTCACCATAACAGACACTTAGTCTAACACACTACACATATACACTCACACTAAAAAATCCTCACTATATTACACTTCACTCCCTCACACCTATCCCACCTGACTCTCATCTTCCTCACTCTTCCCACCTGGCACCCTTACCTTGCCTGGAGCCTTTCTCTGTACTCTATCTGCTTGCACACTGTGCAAGCGACAGAGACATTACCATTGCCATTAACATTGTTATGTGACCCCACTACACTCTTGCCTCTATGAGTGAAGAATTTTGGACTGGCCCAGGAGGCAATCACCTCCAGTGCAAGCCTGCTCCTTGCTTACAGGTGAGTACGGACAATACAGTCTGCCCTGCCTACTAGGTTGAAAACTAACAACTTTCTCTTGTACATCAGAAGTTCTGTGCACATAGAGGTAACAAGGATGCAAGGACACCCATGGAAAACGTAGTGTACATTTTCCCTGTCCCTGTACATGGAAATTACCTTGATTTTTTATGTTATGTCTTTCCATTACAAAAACTTGTACAATATGTAGCATTATGACTGTAGAATATAGCTGAAAGTGTGCAGTAAATTCAAGAAACCATACTTTATCTAAAACAGATTCTAGTTATGTGCCTGAAGGGTTTAGAAGAATACTATGGTTCCGCGAGGTATATATAATTGAAGTAAGCTCTTCTTTGAATTTGTAGGCTCCATTCCAGTGAGACATCATTACCTTAAGACTGACTTTTCCACCTGCTGAATAACGTGCTGTTGGGCTTTCTGGTACATATAAACTGGCTTCATTACATAAATACCATAGTGTTCTATAATTTCTACATGTCATTTTATATTTATAGCATGTAAGAATATGTTTTCCAATTGCATGTAAAGACATTACAAGGTGAGAAAAAAAACGTGCCATTTAAAAAAAAGGGTAAACCAATTATTTAAAATAGAATAAGGAATGTTAATTATAGCAATTAATACATTATCTTATATTTTTACAAGCCAGCCTGTAGACACGTATAATACTGTAATCATGTTAATTATTATCAGGGAATGCTTAATTCCTCACTTCAGTCAAGTGAAACAAAAAGAAGGTCCAGTTTGAAGAGAAGCTTCATACGTTTCCTCACTGTTTATGTGTGTTTAAACAGGTTGAGGAGATATAAATGCTTTGTTTCCTCCGCTTACGATGCTCTAGCACTCTGTCAAGCCCATGAAACGATACTTTCAGTTGGAAGGACAATTAAGAAATGTAGGGCAGCGTTTTTTAAACCAAATAAATCAATTTAACCTGTATATAAATGTCAAGTATATATATACTAATATATATAAATATATATATCAAGATAGATGTATTTATAGGAGAATGTTTTTATGTTTTATTAAGAAGTACTCAAAACTAAGTTTGATAGTTTTTACTGTAGAAATAGATAACAGTTTGCAGTTGCTAAGGTTACTTTTCACAACATTTTGTAACACAATTTAAGGAACTATAAATCACATCTCTGAAGAATTTTAGACACTGCGATTTATACTACTATAGACCAAAATTGAAAAAAAAAGGATTAAAAACAGTGATACATTTTAATTAATGAATCCGGGCTAATTTATTTCTTTTAAATCTCTCATGGCAGTACTGTTATGAGATGCCTGTAGGAGCACTGTTATTCAATTAATTTTGGTAAATGTATTAAAAGGTGAAGCTTTACATCATTTGCACGTAGTTATTTTTACTTTTATTTTAATGAAGAACAATATAAATTAAGCTGGTCAGGTCTACACAGATCTAAACTGCGACTAAAGAAATGCCTAGGCCATAAGTATGCAGAATATATCAAGGTATGACTGTGGTTGACTTCAGACACAAGTTTCACCTATCTTTATACAAGCAAATTACTATAAACTAGACATGCGCAAATGGACCAAAAACAAAAAACTAATATTTTGGTTCATTTTTGGCCCATTCCTTTTCAGGCATCTTCTTCCTCAATTTGCCATCAGGTGAACTGAGGGCAATATAGTGGTGTTTGCAGTGATGTCCTCTCCCCTGAATTGAGGATCAGGGAGATGATGTCACCACAAGCTCCGCCAGTGAATTTCGGACAACAATTCTGGTTTTTGGGGGTGTCTGGCCTTGAGCTGAAAGAAAGCCCTGGATAATTCAGTATAAGAGGAAGGGCGCCATGATCAGGCCTGGGTTTTGGTATAGGACACAGGCTGCCCTTTGGGTGACCCCAGATGGGAGGGGGAGTTGTTTTGGCCTTTGCTTGACCCTAGGAGGACGGGGTGAGTGACAGCATGGGTGGGGTCATATTCATGATAGGTGAATTTACGGTAGCAACAGAGGGAAATAAAACAAAATAAGGCTATATATACAGCTGTTGCCTGAGGGTGTTGCGCAGTTTAATAAAATTTATAAGAAGCTGTGAAGACCTGTTAGGGAAAAATTCTATTAGCTTACCATGGCGAGTTTGGACAGCTTGTTAGAGCAGATCCGCAATTCGGCTCTTCAATTCGGCACATCGTGGCTGGAGGAGCGAGTGGGTCAGCTCACTGCAGGACCGGGGCCATCTCCACCTGTACCGGTTTCTTCTCGCGGCCCCAGGGCGCGGAGGGCGAGACCGCCGGAGCGGCTAAGTCCGGAGGTCGCGATGCGGTCCTCTGGTAGGCAGAAGAAAAAAGGCTCTGCTTTTGTGTGCAGTGCGAAGAGGCGTGTGAGCGGTTTCGTGGATGCAGAGGTCCCGGGTACGTCGGCGGATGTTTCGCTCGGCAGGGACAGTGATGGCGGAAGTAGGATCCCGAGTAGGCGTGTTTCGGCTTCACCTGAAGTAAGATGGCGGACCGGAGGGACGGAGGAGGAGTGAGGAAGGTCAGCCGGAGGCGGAGAAGTTTTAGTAGATGCCGGGGAGCGGCCTGGGGATAGTAGGCGCAGGAGCGTCTCCAGGCTATCGGGCGGCTCGTTTTCTTCGGGGGACGAGCCCAGACGGACAGGGAGAGAGCGGTGCAGGAGTGGGCGTTCGCGGCATCGGTCGCGTTCTCGACGCTCCAGATCACGTGAGCGGCGGTCCGGGGAACCTGGGAGACGGCACCCTCTTGGTGCCGGACGAGATGGGTTGCTGGGTAGCATGGACGGGCCTCCACTACTTCTTCAGGATGGCGGGGATCTTGCTGCAGGAGCGGGAAGAGATGTCAGCGTGGATACGGCTGCACGGTCGGCGGGGACCCAGCTTGGTGAGTCTACACGGGATACTGGTCCCGCAGATGGGGCATCGGTTACAGCTAGGGCTAATTTAAGCACGACTGACTTGCTCAGTTTGGAGGGTTTGCCTAGTTCCATCAGTCAAGGGGATTTTAATTCTATGTTTGCTTTGCTGAAATCTGTCGCGGACCGCTTTGCTGCGTCGTCTAGTGCGGGTAACTTAACGGAGGCTGCTCCGTCAGCCGTGTGGGGAGGTTATGCTGGGCAATCGGTTCCTGTTCCTCTGTCGGCTACTGAGCATAGTCAGGCGGGTCCGCAGGATGGGGTAGGTGTTACTGCGGCTACTACTGTGTCTTTGACGGTGGATGCGTCGGTTCAGGCTGATGCTAAAGATAAGAAAGAGGAACAGGTGCGTTTGTCTGATTCTGCTAAGGGTGAGATCTACGTGTGTTTCGAGGGTCCGCTGGGGGCTCATTTAAAATCGGAGGTGAGGGAGAAGATATGGAAAGGGGAGTATGTAGATATATTTACACTTCTTCCTTTAGAGCGCTTTAATCTGGATAGGTTGGAGAAAGCGGATGCAAGTAAAAAGGAGGAGGCAGAAAAACGTAGATATCGTTTAATCCCACGCACTTTTCAAAACTGGCTGCAGGCATTTGCGATACTTGCCAGTGTTATTGGGGAAAAGGCGTCTGACCAATGTTCGCAGTTGTTTTGCTATATGGATAGCATTGGGGAGGCCCACAGAGTGTATGGTGGTTTAGCGTGGCTGCGATATGATGAACAGTTTCGTCAGAGGAAAGCTGTACGTCCCTCCATTCGGTGGGATCACAAGGATATCGCTTTGTGGCTTAGGGTTACAGCCCCAGCAAAACAGCCCTTTCAGGGATCTGCCGGCGGTACGGGTAGCACGTCGTCGGCAGGGCACAAGAAGGGCTACTGTTGGCAATTCAACGATGGGCAATGTAAGTGGGGAGCTAGTTGTAGATTTAAACATGAGTGCTCGGGATGTTCCGGTAGTCACCCCTTGTCCAAATGTTTCAAGAAGGCTAAGGGTGGTAAGAGTTCGGGGGCTGCTGGAAAAGGGGATGACTCCAGTGAGAGTAGAAAAGATGGTGCCGTGGCTTGAACGGTATAAGAATAGGGCAGCTGCGGATTTGCTTGAAAAAGGTTTCCGGGAGGGTTTTAAGATTCCGTTTGTAGAGCACGAGGTGTGCACGGTTTTAAAAAATTTGCAATCAGCTTTATCTTTTCCGGAAGTGGTGGATGGTAAGCTTGAGAAGGAAGTTGCTGCGGGGCGAATGGCGGGGCCCTTTGATCACCCGCCGCTGGCGCAGCTTCGGGTTTCGCCTTTGGGGGTTGTTCCTAAAAAGGAACCCGGAAAGTTCCGGCTCATTCATCACCTTTCTTTTCCTAAAGGGAGTTCTGTAAATGATGGGATTGATAGGGACCTTTGCAGAGTCTCCTATGCGTCTTTCGATCAGGCGTTAAAGTGGGTTCGGCATTACGGGCATGGTTCTTTATTGGCAAAAACAGACATAGAATCTGCTTTTCGTTTGTTGCCGGTGCACCCGGAGTGTTTTCACCTTTTGGGTTGTTGGTGGAGGGATAAGTATTTTGTAGACAAATGTTTGCCCATGGGATGCTCCATCTCATGTTTCTATTTTGAAACTTTCAGCTCTTTTCTTGAACGGGTTATCAGGGAGGAATCGGGGGTGGCATCGGTGATTCACTACTTAGATGATTTTCTTTGTGTGGGGCCTGCTGGCATGCAGACATGTGCTATGATTCTATGTGTTTTACAAGATGTTATGAATTGTTTTGGAGTTCCGTTGGCTCAGGACAAGACGGAGGGTCCTACCACAAAGCTTACGTTTTTAGGCATTGAAATTGACTCTGAGACTATGACGTTTCAGCTGCCGTTAGATAAGATTCAGGACCTTCGGAGTTGTGTCAGCTTTTTTCGAGGGGCAAAAAAGGTGACGTTGAGGCAGCTGCAATCCCTGCTTGGTAAACTTAATTTTGCCTGCCGTATCATCCCGATGGGGAGGGTGTTTTGCAGGCGCCTTGCCATGGCCTCTGCTGGGATTCGGGCACCTCATCACTACGTGCGGGTCAGTAAGGAGCTCAAGGCTGATTTAGTTGTATGGGATATATTCTTAAGTGAGTTTAATGGCAGAACTATTTGGATGGAGGATGTGGTTGGTAATATCGACATCGACTTCTTCACGGACGCGGCAGGGGCGTATGGTTATGGGGTATATCTCAAGGGGCAATGGAGTGCGTCTCTCTGGCCAGATGTGTGGCGTGAGAGTTCCTTGGTAAAGAATATGACGTTTTTAGAGCTTTTTCCGGTATTGGTGGCGATTGAGCTTTGGGGAGATCAGTTTCAGCATAAGCGGGTTCGGCTGCATTGCGACAATTTGGGGGTCGTGACGGCTATTAATAGTGTATCAGCATCTTCTTTGCCTGTGTTAACGTTGCTTCGGCATTTGGTGCTACGGTGTCTGCAACTAAATATGTTTCTCACAGCTGTTCATATCCCTGGCGTGGATAATTCAATTGCGGATGCTTTGTCTCGACAGCAATGGGATCGCTTTCGGCAACTTGCTCCAGAGGCAGCATCGGTGGGTCTGGAGTGTCCGATTTGGCTGTGGGCGTTGGGAACCGGGGAACATTGACTTTGCTAAAAAGGTCGTTAGCTCCCACTACCTGGGCGGCCTACCAGAAGGCTTGGGCGGTATGGGATGCTTGTCTGGAGGCTACAGGGGCTCCATCCTCCAAGGAGGGGAAAGTTATGTCCTTATTATGGTATCTGGGTGAGTCTTTCAGCCTCGGTACTTCGGTGTCACAAGTTACTAAGTTTCTCTCCGCTATGTCGTTTCGTTTCAAGTGGCTGGGTGAGGCTGATATTTCTAAAGAATTCTTGGTTCAACAGGCTTTACGGGGATATAGAAGAGGTCATAAGGTACGGGATTTGAGGCGGCCCTTCTCATTTCCATTGCTTAAGGAGATATGTGACCAGCTGATGGTGATTTGTGGTCGGCAGTACGAGCAGGTGTTGTTTAAGGTAGCATTCGTCTTGGCGTTTTTTGGTGCTATGAGAATCGGCGAGTTAGTCAGTCCATCTAGGGCAGTTGGTGGGGGATTGCGGTTAGCGGATGTACGTATCTGCGAAGGAAGGGCTCAGCTTTTCATTCGACGGTCCAAAACGGACCAAGAGGGTAAAGGTTTTACTGTTTTGCTTAACAGCTTGGCTGGTTCCTCTCTTTGTCCTTTACGGTGTTTAGACGAATTTTTGTTAGCAAGGCCTTCGTTGGACGGCCCGCTGTTAATTCACGAGAATGGATTGTTTTTGTCCCGATACCAGTTTGTTCAGGTATTCCGTAAGTGTCTTCAACGACTCGGTTTGGATCCGGGTCGTTTTGCGTCACATTCCTTTCGGATAGGGGCGGCGACAGAGGCCG
>VKOC01031949.1:0-16696 GCA_009364415.1 Spea multiplicata
TAATGAAGTGAGTGCTATATATTTCTATGGTTACTAGTTATCCATTGATGTTTTTGCTGTGATAACAGGCAGTTATTTTGGCAGCTCCATCTTTTTTAAGATTTTAATCTATATTTCTTTAAACCTTTGTGTTTTAGGTAAAATATATGTAAAGATTTAAATGTTAATATACAGATGATTGATTATAAAAGTGTTAATAGTTTTCTTGGTTCCCAACAATATATAGAGAAAAATGTTGGTGCGCTAAACTAGTCCCAGGCTCAAATGTGTAAAATGAGGCCTACCATATATATATATCTATATATATTATATCTTATATATAGTCTATAAATCTATTATATATTATCTCTATATATATATAGATATATATAATATTAGATATATATATATATACAGATATACAGATAATTGATCTGTGATAGAAGTACAAATAAAAGGTGATTCTTCGAGAATATATCAGGATGAGGGAAAGTAATTGCAAAAACCAACCTGTGAACAGCTGCATTATGTCCGTCGTCTCTCATTTTTCCCCGAGAGGTAATTGTGTTACACGGCTATTTCCAAACTTCTCTCCAGCAATATCTCATGCTGTGAGCTCAGCTCAAAAGTCAACATATTTGTTCTCTGCATAACGTTTTGTGTTTGTTGGGGGAAAACACGTGTTCCCTACCAACTATCACTCAATTCAAGGACAAAAAACATAACCAAAATCTTTTACCAAAGCTCTTTTAAAATTAACAAAAAAGTAGACAGACCTGGGGAATCCCTTTTAAAAAAATAATATATTAAATGAGGTGCTTTATTTTTTTTTTAAAAGAAAATAATAAATAAATAATAATATATATATAAATATATATATATCTGAAAACCTGTAAGTTAACATTGCAGGCAATTATGTGACATTTTGGATGGTGTTCCCATCACCAAGCTGATTCTTTACAGCAGTGCTAATGAAGTCCTTTGCTCTATAGACTTTCATTTGTCAGGTGAATGAGACTAAGGTATTCTATTTTATATATTTTACCAGACGTCAGTGTGAGTCCTTGTTTTTTATATGCTTTTTGTTTTATGTAATAGACTTGTCTATAATGACACCGCAAGAACGTATTTACTTGGCAAATATGCAACTGCCTAAAAAGTTTATATACTGTGAAACTGAAATGGTTTTTAAAACAAAAAAAAAAACCGCAATGATTTTATAAAACCTTTTTTTTTTTCTTCAATGTATACTAGTAATAATTAAAAAAAAACGGTGAGATTTTGACTTTCCATTTAAGTGGATATTTATATGAAATCCTTACCAATATAGACCGTTGGAGAACCATGTGTGGACTGTGTCCCATTCGTTCTACTATGTTAATAATGAATAAATGAAGTTCTTAAATGTAAATTCATGAGCTGCAAGTTATGAGCTCTGTATCAATGAAATCGTAAAGAAAAGTCGAAAAACCCTATTAATTCCTTATAGTTTAACATCCAATACTGAACGGATCAAGCAAAACTACCTACAATTCTACTAGAAAAAACCTCAAGCCTTAAAATGTGTAGAAATGTAATTTGTGATACTTTAATAGATTGTAGGCTCACAGGACCCTATCCTCCTTCTGTACCAGGATGTCTTAACATATATCAGCCTTGATGCATGTCATTGTTAAACATTTTCACTGCTGTCCCGTTAAAATGAATGGGATATAATGGACCTGCTGGCTTGAAGAAGAATTTCAATGCCCGTTCCATGAAGCACCTCAAGGTCCATGTGACAAGGGACCTCGATGACCTTCCTTTCTCTCTTGACCATATTAGAATCACTTGGGAGGTCCCATTGGGGAAAATGCAATCCCCTGGTGTTTGAAATACGCTTGCCGCTTCTCTCACCCAAAGTAATACCAGCTTGTGTGATTATTTCAAACCTCAGCAATTACTATTTGTCGCTATATAGACATGCAGTGACTTGGAACCCTGCTTCCTCACCATTCACACGTCTCGTGCTAGAACAACAATTCGGCTCAAATGTCCCTTTAATGAACTTATTACAAGCAGTGCCCGCTGAGGATTAGATCAGAGCTGACCCCTCTTTTCAATGGATCGGTTTTGTTATTAGCCTATTCCTTTGTTGGGAATTCGTGGGGGGGGTACGAACATCTACTTGTTTCTTTATTGAAGTAAAACCGTGGTCTCTTAATAGCGGTCCACATCATCCTAGTTGGTCCTATACAGTGTATCCCAATGCTTGCATTTTTTTTTAAAATTTAAATAATAAAAAAACTAGCAGCAGGCTAGGTTTCCACTTGGGTTTTTGTCCTGCGTTTTTTTCTTGATGAAAAACGCCTGGAAAAACGCCAAGAAAACTGCCACTGCATTTTCCTGCGTTTGGCGTTTTTTTTCTGGCGTTTTTTCTGGCGTTTTAGCCTTTCTGTGGAAATTGCTTTTTTGACCTTAGGCAGTTTTTCCAGCCTTTACAAGTTAGATGTTTCACCCAGCTAAAAGGGATTAGGATAAATGCCAAGTATCTGCCCTCTCCTGATGTCATTTACTTGGTAGAGTTCTACTTAAACGCCCCGGCAGACCCTTTTGTCTCTTTTCTGTGGTTTGTAAGGCATGCTTTATTCCGAATGCCTGCTCCTCTAAGAAGATTTGCCCCAAATGATGGTGCAAATTGTTTGCTGTTGCTTTTGGCGCGCAGGATGCAGTTGATGCGTCGGGTATTTTTTTGTTTGTTTGTTCCAAATGGTGTAAAATTCAATATGAACTTTGTTTTGTGTGAAACTGTTTGTTTCCAGCCTATTTCTCGTAGGACACACAGATACTGGGTCCATCCTCTGCATTGTAACTGTGGAAAAAACGCCATAAAAAACGCCAAGGCATAAAACCCACATGGCTTTTTCATGGCGTTTTTTCTCTCCCATAGACTTCTATTGGAGAAAAACGCCAGGATTTCCTTGCAAAAAACGCCAGAGTGTCAACATGCTGCGATTTTGAAAAACTGCCACAGAGCCCAAAAAAGCAGAAAAACGCCAAAGAGGACTGAAAAAACACCGAACAGAAAAACGCCAAGTGGATATGGCATTGTGCGATTTCCTATTGAATTACAGCTAACATCTGGCTGCAGCGTTTTTTTCACTAAAAAAACGCCATGTGGCTGAATTGGCGTTTTTATGGGCGTTTTTAGCAAAAAAAAACCAAGTGGAAACCTACCCGAATACCTGTAGAATTTAAATAGAATGTTTAAAATATTTCATTGTCTACGCTTTGGTAGAGTTCTACGTTTCATGAAAGGGTAGAACTAAAATAGCTGATAATTCAATTATGTTCTTTGGATCATTACTTAATTTAACTCTCCTAACGGATGTAGAAGAAAGCCGTACTTAGAAGCAGTAATTTGTAATATTAGGTAAAATGCATCTTAGAAAATGAATGCTAGGGTTTTAGGATAAGTCCTGGTAAGAGTGAACGGTAAAATTCATAAAAATCAGAAATCACAAATAACCGAGCTGCATTATAACGAAGAAGGAAGATGCTCACAAAATAAAAACATTAATTATTTAAATTAAAACCTGCTTTATTTAAAAAAAAAAAAAAAAACGTATAACCCCCCAAAATCTTTTATTGGACATCAGATTTGTCTTTTTTTGTTCCGTTGGTGGGGGGGTCATTTCGCAATACAAACACATTAATGTATACAGTAGCTGAGAATTAGACATCCTATATGCATGTGCAGAACGTATTCCCTACTGGCAGGCCAAAGATGGGGCAGTTCCTTCAGCCCTGGAGCTGCAGCTTTTTCTAAAGGCAAGTAATTAAGTGCTTTATGCATTCTTAATTGATGGGCCTGTATAGGACACAATACCGTCCCTATAAAAAAAAAATACCTTGCTTTGCGTATCTTTTTCACTTCTTTCTGTTTTGAGACCTTGTAGCACATTTATTGATGAAAAATGTATCCATGCTTGGCTTAAACATGTCAGCGGTCTTTCAACTCATTTGGTTTATGCAAATATTTTCTTGGAAATCTCCTAAATTGTCTCAAATGATTTATTTTGATCCCTGGCTCCTCCATTTAAAGATGTTTATTGGATCTAAATTAAACCAACCTTTAGATTTTCTTTTTTTCCCCATAATTGGTATTTAAATCGAATTAAAATTACATCCAGATGAGCTTTAATAAATCATTGTTTTGGTTGTTCAAGAAATCCTTCATCTGAGCAACTAAACTGTTGATTATAAGAATCATTTTTATTTCTTTTTTTCAGTTTTTATTATCTGTGTAAGTCGGTTACTTTCTTGTTCGATTGCTTCAATTGCAAAAAGGGGGTCAATAAGTTGCTTCTAGCGTTGGCTTTGATGGGTTTAGGGAATTAACTGTTTGTAGCTGCTTTGTTAAAACCCAACATACTTATAATCTCTCTACTTTTTGTATTTTAGGTTATTTCCCAGCTGCGGATTCTTAGCAGGTCTCTGACCGCAGGCTCCAAATTTGACCGAGAATTGTGGTCTAATGAATTATCTCCCGTCCTTAATCTGTGGAAGAAACTGAATCAGGTCAGCTTAATAAACTGCACTAAGTTATACGTTTCCATTGAATATTCTAAGCAGGTAATGAAATGGCAACTTTCTCAAAAATGTTGAGCTTTACTTATTATAATTTATTCATAAAATGACACCAGGTTCTTCCTAATTCGCTACTGAGACACACACATACACACGAACAACACAGACACACACACACACACTTGAACAACACAGACACACACTTGAAGAACATGAACACGCACACTTGAAGAACACACACACTCTTGAACACACATACATACACAGACACACACACACTCTTGAACACAGACACATACACACACACACTCGAACAACCACACACACACACTCTTGAACACAGACACACACACACACTGCTTGAACACACACACACACACACTGAATCAACACCAGACAAACACACCACTCTGAACACACACACACACACACACACCTCTTGAACAACACACACACACACACTTGAAGAACACACACACAGACACACACCACCTTGAAACACCCAGACCACACACACCACTTGAAGAACACCACACACAACCTCTCTGGAAACACACCACACACACCACACACTAAAACACACACACACACTTGAAGACACTATACCAGATATAAAAAATAGGCCCATTACAAATGTTTTATCTCTAAGATAAAAAATTGTAGAAAGTCTGGGTCCTTGGAGGTCACTACGCAGAAAAAGTTCATTTATTGTATTGCAGGGTCGGAAAACAAATTCATAGCCTGATGTAGTCTGCTATACTTTATTATTGGCATCCATAACTGTAGCCTTACTAACGACTGACTACATTTTCTCAAAGAGGGTTAAGGCATGACATGAGTAAAATCAGCGTTTCCTTACATCCGGACTGCTGCCAAAGTCTGCATAGCAGAAATAGCGATGGCACGGAGATTAAAATGCATATCTTCAATAGCTTCATAACACAGCCATGCAATTAGACATATAGGGAAATATTGGGTTCGTGAACAGCATATATTGCATCGTGGAACTGAACCGTCCTCGAGAACCGCGCTATTCCTGTCTGGTGTTCATTATTCCTGTTTTGAAGGAACATAAGCCGGGAGAGTAAATAACCAGAAAATTAAAAATTAGGCAGATAATTGTTGCGACTATTTGGTGGTTTTCATTGATAATTAGGTCTCCTTCCTTGCTTAAACGCCGATTTAAAGGGTAGCATGTAATTTGCACTTCCTAGAAGCTGCCTTAGTTATTATGTTACACGCCATCAAATGTTTTCCTGTGAATCTTTAGATGCCCCCTATTGGCCGCTTTAAGGAAGTTCCAAGGATTAATCCCATGTTTGTTTGTTTGTTTTTTTTTGGGGGGTGGGGGTTATAATTTTCTTAAGTGTGGCCACCTCCTTAATTAATACAGCCCTCACTCAATAAAATGTTAGCATGGCATCTGTGTTCTTTGCATCATTTAACATTGGATTCCTGTATTACTTTTAATTTCTTATTGATTTGTGATACATGGCTCCCATTCGTCAAAACCAATTGTTTTTAGCCCAAACTAAACCCTGGCCGAATTTATCCAACAAATATTTTGGAGTTTGGAAGGTGCCGCGTGGAAGCTGTAAGGATAAGGGCAACCAGAATCATTAACATTTTAAGCATTATCCCGTAGAGGGTGTTGGACCCTTCCCACCTGTCAGTAAGTAATTGAAAGTCGCCTTAGGATTAATCACAGCACCAATGATAACGTTCTCCAGCACTAAAACATCCCAGTGTGCCTGTTCCTCTTTTTCTTCTCCTCTACATTTTATTTTTTTTTAGCTGGTATAATTAATCTGCAGAAGTAAATGGATTTCACAAGCAGGAGTCAAGGTCAAGTACAGCATCCTTCTCAGCTACTTATTTCCACTCTGAATTATCCTGATCTGACATATTTTTTTTTTATGAAAAAAACAAAAGCCTCATTGAAGATTGCTTTTTAAGAATGAATTTTTTTGTATATTTTTAGGCTAATGATAAATCATAAAATTATGACAGTGTATGTTTGGTTTTATAACGGCTTCAAATTGTATGTAAAGATGAATAACTAAGACAATGTAGTGTATACTCTGCAAAGTGTGCGTTTTCCTCCCAATGCTTAATTCACTAGAGGGAGCGTTGCGTTTTAGTTCCGTAACCGCACTTTACATTATGAAGGTCCAGCCGTCACGTCCGGTGACCTTCTGCAGGAAGAGCGTGGCTGGACCTGTGTAATGTATAGTTAAATCAGTTCATGAACATCTTCTCACCCATTGAATTATACATTATACAGGGCTAGCTCAGCCCTTCTTGCTGGAGAAACCTTCCAATGTTGAACCTTCATGATGAATAGTAAAGTGAGGGAGCTGAAACCACAGTTCTCCTCCAAGGCCTCCTTTAGTGAGCAGACTAACAAACATGAAGCACCAAAGAGATGCTGCCATTTTTATTTTTCTAAAAGTAACACCTGGCTGTAAATGGAGTTGTACTTCGAATAAGAAATAGCCAAAGTAGTTTTAATGCCAAGCTGCACCTCCTGTATGTCCTAGTATCTTGTTTAGGTGTCAGACTTCACCAAGTTGTTAATAGACATGCCCCACAAACTGCGTCAAGTCAAAATCCCTATGATGCAATTATTGGATGGCTTGACGGTAAGGGGGTCTCTGCAGCGATAGCTTGTGCAGATGTTACAAATTTAATATGAAATTCAAATCACTGTGATGGAGTCCCAGAGGAGAAAATCAATTCTCCGCAGGGGATCTTTCTGGAGGAGGTATTGATTTAAGTAGAAAGCAAAGAGCAGAAGAGAAGAGCTTCAATAAGCCATTTCTAAGAAGGTGTGATAGTGAAGAGTATGAATTACTTTGGTAGATAGACTCAGAGGTTTGTCGCACTAGTATGTAAGTAATTGCAACATAGAATATATAGTGAAAGTATTGTGTTCAACAAAAGCTAAAGGAAAATAGAATTATTCATATAAATTCATATGTATTCAGATATACGATTTTTGACCTAAATGATATATATCATGTGTATTGGCTTTCAGTTTATTGCTTTTATAGGTTTCTTTTTCTGTGCATTTTAAACGATAGAGGTTTCGTATCAAATGTGAATGCAAAGTTCGAAAATTGGTCTTATTACCATAGAAACTAATGGAGTAATCCAATGACAAGGTCAATGTTGATGGATATGGTGATAAGACCCTTTTTAAACTTTGCACCAGGACCACTGTTTAATCCACAATGGCTGCTATAGCATAGTCATGGTCTGTAAGAGTTATCAAGGTAAAGCCAATGTCCTTTATTGAAAGGGGTGGTAGATAAGTAGAACAGCCTTCCAAGAGAAGTGATCGGCCATTGCGCATGCCCAGTCCATGCCTTATTCAGGAGATAAGTAAAGCATGCCTTGTCTCATTTATTCATGAGCTCACAGGCTACGGCAGTCAGTTTGAGAATTGGTCTGCTGATCGGAAAGCTTATTGCGGGTTTCAGCTTTGGATATGTTCAGTGCCTACAAATATTAGATGAGAACAGTCTTTATTGTGTTATTTATTGACGTTTCTGGGAACCCTACTTAGCGATGCCAATAACTGCAGTTTGGCCCCTAAAGCACTTATTCATCTAAAAGAAACTGAATAACCCTAGAATGTATGAATTTACGGAATAATAACAGGCGGAACATATTTATTCCAACAATGTTTAATAAGAGCTGAAAGATAGTCTATTGTGACTCCATACATTGATCTGTAAGAGCAGATAAGCATTTTGTGCTAGATTTACCAAATTAAAACAAAACTGAGAAACTGCAAAAAATATGCATGATTTATTGTCAAATATTTATAGTATTTTTTTGTACTTTATTCATCATCATGATTATATTTTATGCACCACGAGTGGAATAATAATATGGTTTTATGAGATATTTTCAGTGTGAAATACACAATTATGTGATTATTTAATCACGTTATAATTTTCAGCTCAAGGCTGGAGATCATTGTACATTAGCAAAATTGGATGTTTTAGAACAGCGGTTCTCCAGTGTTTTGTGCTTACAGACCATGTTTCCCCAATGGTATTGGACTCTAATTACTATCTCCCTACACTATGCCATCATCAAGAAATAAAATTCATATTTATAGCTTAAATGTAAGAACACAGAAATTGATATTGCTGCGCTGGTCCCCAAGAAGTTTGAAGGCATTTTATGGATACACTGTGGCTACTGGTACACAAAGAAATTATCACTAAGCTTAATTAGAAGCACATCGTGGATGTGAAGCTCTGGACCCCAAGGGTCACACATTGACCATCATTTTGGTAAATCCTTTGCTTTGAGCACTTGTGATTTAATACTTTTCACCCATGTTGATTGGGCTGCAAGGATGCAGACTGGGACATCTTAAAAATCCTAGTCTGGTTGAAGCATAGACTCAGACTCTGACACCCTCGACCTAAATGTGATTTAAACCTAAAGTTCTAGGTCAGAAAGTGTTTCTTCCTGCACTGACGTTCACGCTACTCGCATCATTCTGAGGACCGCGTTGAAGTGGACCACTGGTGGTTGCAGAAAGCCGGAGGCAGTCTATGTGGTTACACCGAAGAACCACTGAATAGCTGGCCAATGCAGCTACCGAGGCATTGTCATCAATGTCAAATTTGCCTTACATCTGTAAATAAAATACTTTCTTGTAACCTGCTGTTCATGCCGTATAATTGGGCTAGGATTGCCTCTGCCCTGTTCTTGACCCAATCCGCTTCAAAACCAAGGAGTTGGAGCGGCCGGTTTATGAAATGGTCTCACTTTGTATCGGCAGCGTGTGTCGACGGTCCCAAAGATGCAGTGCCTTGGGACATATGAAATATAATCCATTTCCACCCATCCTTTTCAGTGACCTTTTCTTTTTTTTCTACTTACAAGCAAACTCTGCTGTGACAAAAATTGATTTATGATATAAATAGAACTTTTCTCAGCTTGGTAATGTCACTGAACTCCAGCCAGTCCATGGAACTTTTCCATCAAGACTTTATATATAGTAACATATATAATTTAAAAAAGCAATTATTTTGAGCCATCTTTAATACCAATATTAAGAAAAAGTACGACGGGTCCCAAAATCCCAAGGTTTCGACTGGTAGAATGTTGTAGGGAGAAACGCACTATACAGGAAACAAGCAGCCATGAGTCCACGCTCAATAAGCAGGTCAGCCTTTCCAACACCTAACCCTTTATTTAATTGAAACTAGACAAAGGTGTGGTAAGGCTTAGTTTCCATTTCTTCTTTACTCCAAGACTTTGTTAGTCAAGACAAGGACTGGGATGAAAAGAACCCTCTGTATGTGGCATAGAGTAAAATATATACCCCTCTTGAATATGTGCTCAAGCCACAATGGCTGAAATCTTCCTGCATCTGTATGCAGAGTATGGCTGTTAAGAAGGCAAATGGTCTTCTCTGAAGTTTTGGAGCAATACCTGGTGATTTTTTTTGTGCATTTTAATTGCAAGTCGACTTATAGCCACCAAAGTGTCTGGAGTTGAAAGGCCTTTAGGCAGCAGTTACACAATGACTAGATCCTGTCTTGGGCTGCTGTATTACATGGTCACTTGGCGTTGGCCTGAAGTGAATTGTGCCATTCCACTTCTGCACGTTGCCCTCTCTCCGTATTGCGGGTCAGCATTAACTCTCGCTATTATTTTATGGCTGGTCTTTAATTTGTTAAGAGGGTAGTTTTGAGATTGTTGATATTCTGTAGTTTAAAAATGTGTTAATGGAACAATAAGGATGTGTAGAATATCCCAATCGTTTGGACCAGACCAGGGTTTGTGGTGATCATGGAGGCTGCCACCAGGTGACGCCATTGTTATTCTTACACTTTAACATGTTGACTTCTTTTTTTTCTACTGAGTTAAGTGTCCTTTACAACACATGGATGTCTTCCCGTGGGTGACAGCCTCATCTGTTTGACACGTATGGCATCATTTTGGCTGTACGCATGTAGAGCTTTATAAAGCAGTTGGATTTCACAGGCAGAGTTAAACAAATTAACTATACAAACAGGTCACAAATACATACAATAAATACAAATATTCACAATTTACCTTGAATTACATTGTCCAGCGGAGGAAGATATGGGGGGAAAACTGGGAGTTTGGTCTGTAGACTTCTCCGGTAGGTACGCTCTTCAGTCCATTAGAGGGTCTCTGTCCCTTTCGGCATGCCAGGACATTTTGGACAATGCTATGCTTCCAACTTTGTGAGAACAGTTTCTGTTCCAGCATGACTGCACCCCAGTGTGCAAAGCAAGGTCCGTAAAGACCTCAATCCCATCGTACAGCTTTGGGTGACCACGCAAACACTCTACTTGATAAGTGGGCAAAAAAAAAAAGACACTCTCTAAAATCTTGCAGAAAGCCAAGATTGTCTATGTATTAAGAATGTGATGTTATAAAAGTCCCTGTTGGTGTAACAGTCAGGTGTCCCAATACTTTTGTCCATATGGCGTATATTAGATAGGCATACATGTCATGAATATAACAGAATTGGCAAAAAAAACAATTGCACCAAAGAACTGGCGTTCCCTAACATGTCAATAAAGAGGACAATATTTCACACAACTTTTTATGAACGCCAGTAACTCCAGAAATTAGAGCTTTATTTGTGTCGAATAAGTCATGATGCGGTGTAATATGTCATGTGTAGGCTGTATTTACCTAATTTTTAGACCTGTTAAGGGACAGACGATTGTTATTATGTCCTGATATGTAAAATATATAATTCAAAGAGAGTGTGCTTTCTTTTTCGCACACGTGTGTGTGTGTGTTCAAGAGCCCTCGAGCCACGCAGCATATTATTAAAACAAATTTGTTCTGAATGTATTTATAAAATAAGGATATTTAGCGACAGTGACAACAAAAGCAAAATAAATATTTCACTTTTTCTTTTTGCAGAATTCCAATTTGATCCATCAGAAGGTGTCCCCACCCACGGAACGGCACGGGTCCCCCATTCTGTCATTCGTCATCCTCGAACAGTTTAATGCCATTCGCCTAGTCCAGAGCATTCATCAGTCATTGGCCGCTCTCAGTAAAGTGATCCGGGGGACGTCGCTGCTGACATCTGAAGTGCACAAATTGGCCAGCGCCTTATTAGATCAGAAGGTGAGCTCCTGTTTTCCTGTTGTAAGCATTTCCGTTTTATGATGAAGAATTCCTGGGGTTTGAGTGCTTTATTAACAATAAACATGCACGGCATAGGCATATAGTGAAAGTTCTTGAACCAAACAGAGATTTATCAGCTTTTATGGCAACCAACAAATAAATGAGGGCTTACTTTTGTGTCGCATGGAAATGAACGTTTTCCTGGCAAAATTATGAATAAAGCAAGTTTTACTTAATTTCCGGGAATGATTTGAACAATAATGTCCATGGTTGATCCAGGTAGAGCTACTGTATCTTCTGCAGCCCGGCGATATACCGTTCCTTACCTCTTCTTTCGAATTCATAACATTATCTGTTTCCGTGTGTTGTGCCTTTAACGCCCCGCAGACTGACACGTTGTGTTCCTGGGAGGTGCGGAACGCGGTGAAGATGGATATTGCCATTATCTTTGCTCTGTTTCTCTTTAGGAGTCACTTGTGCTTCTTCATACTCTGCTTAGGCATCTTTATTAGGTTTCTAATGCGGTTACTGTTGATGTGATCTATGATGTTTGTAGGCTGGCAAACTGAACTATATGTGGTTGCAATAAAATGCAATAGACCTCAACTCCTTCTCCAAGATATCTTACTTTATTGAACATAGCAGCATCTCAAAGACCTAAATGTCATCCTCTCTTCGCCGGCTGTAGTGCCGGTTCCAGCGAGTTTTACTTCTTTTCCCTGTACACCATGGTAATATATATTTTTTAAGACCCTTCTTTGTAACTTAACCCAGCGCAGTCGCTGGGTGAGATTTAGTCACCTTAGTTGTGAGTATTAAAATGGATCTTAGAACAGTTGCTATACAGTCATTTAGCTCTTTGCCCCCCCCAAACATTTTAACTCCTTAAAGACCGGGAACAGAACATTAAGTCCTCGCAAAGCTGTCCCTGAACTCCAAAAGATGTTCCTGCCGATGCAAAACAACCAAAGCTGTAATATCAATTCTCTGGGATTGAATATCGCATCCTCGGGTTTTTAAGGAGTTTTTTGGTCTGTTTTGGCCTTTTTAGCGCAGTGCAGAAAGATCACTGAGAGGTAGAGAATTATAATGAAAATGGCAGATTAGAACCATTCGCCCCGTCTAGTCTGCCCATTATTCTTGATGTAGAAACTTAGCCCTTAATCAGTCGTTGGTCTGGTCTTGGTTCAGGAGCCGTGTGCCTGTCCCATGCATGTTAAAAAGTCCCTCACTGTATTAACCTCTTCCACTTCTGCTGGGGGGCCATTTATCTGCTTTCTCATTAAATGAAAACATCCTTATATTACATCTAAGCCTCTGACCCTCTAGTTTTAGATTATGGCCTTTTGTTCTAGCAGTTTTCCTCCTTTGAAATAAACTCCCCTCCTGTACTTAGTTAAATGTTTCCATCACATCTCCCCCTTCTCCATTCTTTCCTCCCCGAGTCTCTTCTGACATTATCCTACACCATTTAGCGTTGTAGTAACCCTTGTCTAAACGCTCTCCACTCCATTGTGCTTTATAACTCCAGGCCTTTATTGGTGATTTTTGCCATCAAAACTATGTCTACGATGTAAACCGCATGTGTTTTGCTTTGGTTTGTTGAGAATCGATCTCTAAAAGCAATGCATGTAAACGTGGCACTTGTTTTATGTTTTCTTAGTGCCCTCTTGCCTGGCAAAACAAATGGGAAGGCCCTGAAGATCCCCTACAGTATCTTAGAGGATTGGTCACTCGAGCCGTGGCGATTCAGGTAAAAAAACATTATTTACCAGCTACGTATGCAAAAACAGATTGAAGAATAGAATGAGAAAAATGAAACTAAATGGGGTTCCTACCAAAAATACAAAAGCATGGAGTTTTTTCCTCAAAATTATAGCTTTAAATCTGTTACGGAAGCAGAAAAAAATGGGAACTCCTATAGATACCGTACATTTATCATTGGCATATTATCTCCATTGTGATTCATGGTTATGGTCAGTTATACTTTCACATAACTAGCATAATTTATCTGATATTATATATTTGTGCTTCTCATGCTGTTGTCTACTGCCCACCATTGGACCATCACTGAAGAAGTGTGAAAAAAAGGGTTAATTTATCTACCGATATATGCTAAATTGAGCGTCCTCCAGGTGATACCTTAACTTTGTAGCCTGATCCTAATTGAGAGCATTTTGGCACTGATCGGTCAGGGGTATGTCATCGGTGACTTACTTTTGGCTTACAGTAAATGTATAATAAATAAATGACCGATAGGAATTATATTAATTGCTTATTGGAAACGGTTACAGCACCAACAGAGCTCTGGAGCCCAACGGTTCTCATACCCCTCACATCACTATGAATACTTTGACCACCAACAATACAACAGCAATGGTAATCATGACCTTTCGAGACCATGTTGTGGAAAACTTCAATCTAAAGAATGTAAATGGAAACATTTATTTTACCGGTATTTATTCCGATAAAAAGAAACCAAATCAGCAACAACATCGTTGTTTATTCATCCCTGTTCTTCCTGTTGTATTAGATTCAGGGGAATTAGAATAGGACATTGTGAGTATAATCTGCATTACATGTTGCTTGTGATAGAAGAAGTGGTTACAATGCCCAAAGCAAATGTTATTGTATTAAAGCAGAGGCTATGCTGGGGAGGTGATTTCATTTTAATGTTGATGTAACGGGGGGGGGCACTCCTGAAAAGTGCCCAATGTATGACATTTGGAAATATTATTATTGCATCCGAACAAAAAAAAAACTACAGAGAATGAAGAAACAAGTAGGATTTAAATAACAACCCCAAACCTAACGCACCATACGCTTCAGATAAAAACATTACACTTTTATTAAATTGTTACATTCATCTAGGAGTTGAATAAAAATCCTAACACTTTAGGACAGGAAAGAAGGTTTTTGTTCATATTTTTTTAATTTAATTTTTTATTTATTATTATTAGTTTTTTTTTGTTTTTTTAAAAAAAAAAAAATATGGGTTGTGTTAATTCCAATTTGTATTTGTTTTTATTCACCATAAAAAATACTTACCGACCGGCTCAAAATCGGGCACAGTCTGGGAATTAAAATTGAGCACCATGTGGTCACCAGCTGGGTACACATCCCTTACTACTAAAACTTTTATGGGCTTGTCCCAACCACCTTTCCTTTTTTCTTTATATTGTGCCCACCAATTATCTTTGTTAGGATTTATGTCATCAAAGTCACACAAAAAGAGAAACGCATAACAATCCGCATAACAATCCGCCGTAGGGCTCGCAACTGTTAAGGGGCACTGACAACCTGTTTGGGGACAAAGATGGCACTCACAAGTTGTTTGGTGAATTCAGAGGAACCCAGGGTGATTTTCAAACCCAGGGCCCTTGAGTCTCCATGTGCCCCATTACAAATCCTATGGGCTCTCTGTACCCCATAATTTCTCTCTAAGTCATTCCATAATTCTGCTCATCAAAGTTTTCAGCTCCCATGGCCGTCAAGAATGCCTTATATCCAGCACTGACCAAATTAGTGAATTAAAGAAAGAACCGTTTGTTGCTGTTGATATGTAGTTTTACAGAATATGTAATTTTTAATAATAAAAAAAAAGAGTTAATTTGATATTTTAAGTTGGAGTGGAATTTAAACAAATGGAGTGGCATTTACACAAAGATGCCTTCACAGAGCTCCAGAAAATGGTGATTAGGCAGCTGAAGGAAGTTAATGATATTCTTATTTCAAGTATGACAGGGGTCACTTATTACAATCATTAAATTGGACACAGTCATTTTGAGGCATGAAATAGATTTCAGACTCCAGAAATTAATCAGTACAATTGGACCGAGTCTCCAGAGCAACAAAAATCTTATCAACACATGTCAGAGTTGGCTAATGTGGTGAAACTGTGAACTTCTTGAGCATAAAATACAGCATCGTTTACAGTACGGGTTAGCGCTGATAAAAAAAAAAATACGTTTTTATTTAATTTTTATTTAATTAAGTTCCTTTATCAGCAGGCCTGGAGGCGACCATTGTTGTCAGTCATGTGATAGTTTGGTTGACTTTGCTTGCACATTCACCACACTGAGCTGATTCTTTATGGCAATTCTAATAAAGTCCACCGACATCCATTAGTTAGTGTGTGGCTAAGTTATTAAGACAAAGCTTTCTATTATTTACTGTGGGCAGTATAATAAGGGTCAGCGTGTTTGTCTAGTAGATTGGCCTTCGGTAACAGAGCTGGAGCACATACAAATGACTAATACGCAGCTGTCTGAAAACATGACACTATTCAAAGACTATGCTAGTTTTTTATTAAAAGTATTACTGATATTTGTAATAAACATTTAAAATACGGTAAGTATCTTTCCACCTCTGATAGTTTTAGTTAATATAACAAAGACAAGACTTTTAATGGAATAGTTCATGTGAAATCTTGTTTTTTTGTGTGTGAGACAATCCAGAAATGCCTATTAACTATTATTATACTGGAATGGCAATATTCTGTTAATTAATAATGGTTAAAAACAGGCGTAAAAAATATGCCCTGATTGTACAGAATCGCATTTACCTTTCTACAAGCCTTAAAGTGACTGCAAAGCCTTATGACATTTAAGCCTAATGCTAAATGTCTTCTTAATACTTATTTCTACTCAAAAAAAAAAAAAGCTGATTTGATGCCGGAGATACAAGTATAACGGCCCAAGTTTATTAACCCCTTAATGACAAAGTACGTACATATACGGGCTCAAAATGCATTGTTTTAAATGGGTTTAGGGACCGCCCATTGTCCTTAAGGGGTTCATTGTAATGAAATGTGCTGCTTGTTTCCGTTATAGTCTACAGGATGATTGTCCATGTTACTTAATTAGGAAAATGGATGTAGCCTTTTATTGGGTCAACAAAGAAGAAAACGTAAAGTCACTTGAGCTCTCAGGACTTCAGAGATCTCTTCTGATTTCTGCAAACTTCTGTCAAATGGCTCACTACTTGAGCTGAAGACATTTTA